>CALNHX010003955.1:0-137792 GCA_940337035.1 Agriotes lineatus | reverse complement strand
AGAGACCTGCGTGGGTCCAATATAATTGTAACATCATTAAATGTTATTTGATAGAGTCATTAACTGTTACATAAACTTGTAGCTCACTTTTGATGAAACTCTTAATGCAGAGCGAAGTATTGAGATGATTGAATAAGGAAGATTTGTCTTTAGTGCTGTTGACTAATAACCTATGAAAATGAATCCTTTAATTAGTAATTAATTTTAATTCAAGACAAAAATTGCTGAACAAAAATATATTGACCATCATGCTAAAAGTGGAGGTGCGAAGCAATAAAACTTAATAGTCTTCCCCGTGCACATTTATTTAAATTGGCGACATGTTTCGAAACCAAACTGGTTTCATCTTCGGGGTATAATGATCATTGGTAGTAGAAGTACGTGTTAAATTTGTAGGTTAAAATGAGGTTAAGTTTCAAACGTTGAAGCCGAGGTAGGAATAAAATTCAAAAAACACCACATTGGAGAGGGAAAATTAATTAACCAGCAAACTACTTTATAAAGATCGTTATACTGGTTAATACATCACAATATAAAAATTAAAATTAGAGCAAGTTAAATAGTTGCTAACATTGAAGATGTTAGAACTAAGAATCAAAATTCTTAGTTCTAACTAGGGATCGACCGATACCGATAATCGGTGTCGGCATATCGGCTATATCGGCCGAATTAGGGCTATATCGGTATCGGTCATATCGTCTTTCTTTTTTGCCGATATATCGACAAAAATGAATTTCCTTTCAATATTTAATATTTTAATATTGTAATGTTACAGGGTTATTCATTATAAATTACCCACCCCTTATCATCGTTATTATTGTCTATAGAAAAAAAAAGTTTTAAATAAAAGTTGTGTGGTTATGACTGAATTTTGTTTAAATGCTATCAAAAGTACAGTGGCGTACAGGTTTAAGGGGATACAAAAAAGTAATATATTTTTTTAAATGGAACACCCTGTATATTATTAAATTTTTGGAATGATCTTTTTCTCCTGATTTCAAAAATATATTATATGTTACCCCTATATTATACCGTTTTTGAGTTATTAACCGTCGAATATCTTAGTTAAAGTAGTTACTGTAAATATGGAAAAGTTAACATTATTAAAGTAAGCTATGAAAATGACAACTAATGTTTGATAAGTGACATTTATTTAATGAAATAATCAAAATGGTTTACAGTGAGGAAGAAAAAGTCCAAATATTTACTTGTTATACTATACAAAATAATAATAAATAATAATATTCGACGTTTAATAACTCAAAAACGGTATAAGGTAGGGGTAACATATGGTATATTTTTGAAATCAGGAAAGAAAGATCATTCCAAAAATTTAATAATATACAGGGTGTTCCATTTAAAAAAATATATTACGTTTTTGTATCCCCTTAATTATGCAGGCCACTGTACTTTTGATAGCATTTTAACAAAATTCAGTTATAACCACATAACTTTTATTTAAAACTTTTTTTTCTATAGACAATAATAACGATGATAAGGGGTGGGTAATTTATAATGAATAACCCTGTACATGCAGTCTGCACGTCACATGTATTTATATAAAAGATATCCAGATAGTTAATTTTAAAAAGTTTGTGTACAGTCGTTGGGTTGTGAATGGTTACTGGTAACCAAAGAGAAATAAATAAACAGAACGATAAAAAAGTTCAATTTGAAACTCGACTTGAGACGGTCATATTAAAACCTATGGTGGTTCAATCCTAACCAATTGGTATATTCAACTGAATTTAATTAAATAGTTATTACACAGAAAGTATCTGGTAATAATATAAAGTAAAATTCGGCAAATCAAACTGTCTTAACGAGTCGACATAATTGAAGTGCTTTCATTTGCATATTGAAGTTATATTACAAAGTAAATAACTTACAATATAATTAAAGTAGAGCCAGTGGTTACGTGTGTGTTGTGCAGTTAAGTGAGAAGTGCTATCTGAAAGATAGCAATCACATCCCAAGAGGTTTTTGGAGGGGAGTTAAGGTTTCAACCAGCCATGTTACTGTTAACTGTCCTGCTTCATTTGCTGAGGGGATTCTATAGGTTGCTGATCAGGTACCCTAAAGCGACGTTAAGGTCAGTGATTGTTTAATAACTTTTACGAACAACATTTGGAATACTTCAAGAAAGATTTAAATTGTGTATGTAATATTAGTAACGGGTGTCCGGCAAATTTCATTTTTAAACTTGAAATACATTTTTTATTTCTTCAAGTATTTTATTGAAAAAAATTGCAAAATAAACCTCAATCTTTGGGAAATTATTTGTGAAACAGCACATCCACCAAATAACGCCCCTCACGTTGTACCGCTGCTTCCTCCAAACAAACTTGAAAATTGCGCATCACACGCATAAGCATTCTTCTTCTCATGGTGCCTTATCCGTTCCGGACATTGGCGATCAGCATGGCTATTCTCACTTTGTTGGCGGTTAGTCTGAACAGTTCTATTGACGTGAGGCCGTACCAGTCTCTGAGGTTTTTCAGCCAGGAATGCCGTCTTCTTCCTGGGCCTCTCTTTGCTTCTAATTTACCCTGTAGTATGAGTTGTAAGATGCGGTATTTATAATTTCGCATCACATGTCCAAGATATTCGAGTTTGCGGATCTTTACCGTATTCAATATTTCTCGTTCTTTGCCCAGTTTCCTCAGCACTTCCTCGTTTGTTTCGTGGGCGGTGTACGGTATTTTCAGTATTCGTCTGTATATCCACATCTCGAAAGCATTTAGCCTATCCGTGATTTCTTTATTTATTGTCCAGGCTTCCGCACCATAGAGGAGAACAGAGAACACATAACATTTTGCCATCCTTATTTTCAGTTTTAGACTGAGGTCTTTGGCTAAAAAGAATCTTTTCAGTTTTGCAAAAGCGGCCCTTGCTTTTTCTATGCGGCATCGTACTTCGCCCCGGTAATCCCAGCTGTCATACACGGTGGTTCCCAAGTATTGATAAGTTTTCACTTGTTGTACGACTTGCCCATTTATATATAATATTCCTTGTTGAGGATTTTCTGATTTTGACACCACCATATATTTGGTTTTTGTGATGTTTAGCTCTAGGCCATATTGCTCCGATTGTTGTTTTACTCTCGTTAGAAGGTTCTGAAGCTCGTCTAAGGAGTTAGCGACAATGGCAGCATCGTCCGCGTATCTGATGTTGTTGATATTTTCACCGTTTACTTTAATTCCAGGTTGCCCTTCCAGTGCCTCTCGGAAAATGCCTTCAAAGTAAAGATTAAATAACGTGGGGGAGAGGACGCATCCTTGTCGTACTCCTCTCTTGCAAATAACTGCATACATTTTAGAGAAAACCCAAAATATACTAGCACGCAGGTGACGTAGCAGCAGCGTGATAGCAGTGGAACATCGCCTGCTATATTATGAGAAACGTCAAAGTATCCATTTTAAATTGAGTTGTTTTTGTTAATGGCTAAATTTTTATTAAAAAATAAAACTGATACGTTTTACCGTTTTGAGCTATTAAAAATTATACGCCGCTTCTTGTTTTAAGCATTTATTTACCACAATTTATCTTTACTATTTACAAAACACAAGACCATTAAGGCGGAACACAAATTATCTATAAACTAATCAGGAACTATTTCTAACAACAGATATATCTTATTTATTTACACTCGATTTCAACATTAATGATTTATATGGCTATATTTATTTGTTATACACGCGTTATTTATCTCGCTAGATTTATGTACACACTGGTTTATTTATATTCGACTTCGGCCGTCCTCTTATTTCCTTTGCCCGTATTTATAACCCAACGAATGAGTCATTCTGGAACCTTCGCGACCTTGCTCGATCCTTGCGGAAACGCTGACGTAATCGCGCGCCAAGGTCGTTCCTCGAAGTCTGGGAGACGCTGAGTCATATGTTTGCAACGACCCGGCCCCAAGATCGTTACAAAACAAGGGGTTCTTAAGGAAACACAGAAATTTTATTTTTTAAATATTACATCAGCTAAACTGACATTTCTCGCAAATACTTTGACAATTGTCTTAAATTTCCATTTATCGCGAAAGCATGGCGACTTGATTTGAATTTATATCTCATTATATTATGAAATGAATTAACTTTGAAAATGGATACTTCATTCTGCCGGACCTTGTACATATACAGTGACAGCGAATTTTTAACAAAATTTCAATCTTTCCTTTGGAAAAGTAGCGTGTATGAGTGAATCTTGACTGTACATCAGTTCATTATTAATCGAATGAACCTACACATCGCCCATTCTCTTGCAAATCGAAAATGGAGAATACCACACGATTACAGGTGAAAAGCATCCAATAATTAAAATACCATCTCAACTAATTGCCAAAGAGGACATCATTACAGAAATATTTGGTAATAGTTTGTCAACTCTTGAGAACATCCTTAGTATCTCAAAATTCTCAATTTTAGCGCCAAAACACGAACGTTGCGATGAAATTAACCAGAAAATTATATATCTCAAAAACAAATATTTGAGTGTGATTACAATTGCAGATAGTGACGACATTTTACAATTTCCTACGGAATTTCTAGATTCGTTAAATTTCAGTGGAATACCTCCACATTGCTTATCACTAAAAATAGCGGCAATTGTTATTCTCTTAAAAAAAATAAATGTGTACTGGTTTAATAAATGGGACAAGATTAGTGGTACGCAATTTATACGAGAACTGTTTAGAATTGGAAGTCTTAAATCGGCAAGCTACAGGCAGAAGAGTATTATTACCGCGTATAGATTAAACACCTTCTGATATTACATTACCTTATTGCTTTCGTAGAAGACAGTTTCCTGTACGCCTAGCATTTGCGATGACAATTAATAAATCGCAACATCTGGAGAACTGCAGACTTTTTAAAAATTACATTTATGTTGGCAGTGATGAGTAAAGCTACTTAATAATATAACCTATACAATTTTGGCAGATAAACTTAACTTTTACAGGATGTTTAATGCCGAGCATTAGGTGGTGCTGTGTATGGAAAATGCAGCAAATTATTTTGAACAACTGTAGTTCTTTTTGTTACTAACATTTTGATGTATTCAACAAGAATGTTTGTATTTGTTGAAATGATAATCCTGACAACCTTACACTGACAGATATAAAATGCCAATGTGACTTTTACTACCACGACTGCCAACAACATTTTTTGACAAATAATTCCACAGCCCTCTAGAGGTTAAAAGTTTTCGATCATACTGTATGTAGCAATGCCGCGTGTGCGTTGTTTTAAAAACTTAAAAATCAAAATTTTACCTAATGGATCGTGCCACACGTTAAACATTGTCTACAAAGAAGTTCTATAAGTTGCAAAATATTTTGCAATGGGTGGTTTTTTATTTACTATGATATTTAAATGGCAGTTGCTCCGAAGATAAATATAGGTATGTATTATAACAGCGATTTTTCAAAATACAGTATCAGTATAATAAGGACATATTGCCTTGAATTGACATAAGGGTTCACCTGAGAGGATATTTCAAGGCCGAATAGATTTCCAAACTTCTGTTGAAACTCGGCAACGAAAACCAATGCCAAGCCGTGACAGATATCGCCAACCTCACTAACATAATATATTCCGACATCAAGAACATAACAGCAAAACCTGTGTCCTGGCTTCGAAAAAGGGCGATTATCACGCTGGAGAATTATAAGGCACTAACAATCAACAACACACACCTCGAAGCATTTCATTTGGAGGAGAAAATCAATCAGTCGATTAACACTGTGATGGAGGCAGATGACACAGTACACTACCACGTTGAGTTTCTCCACACTCTCGACCCTCCCGGGCTTCTTCCAAATTGCCTACCTTTGAAAGTTAGAGCACCCATTATACTACTGAGAAACGTGAAGACTCCCAAACTCAACTGCAGGTGAAAGCTCCGCATCGAAACGTCACTGAGGCCACAATTTTCATAAGTTTTGTAGAAAGGGAGAAAGTCTTCATTCTTTCAGACTATTCTTTTCAATTTAAGAGACTGCAATATACCATCAAAACCTGCTTCGCCATGTCGATCAACAAGGTGCAGAGACAGTTAGCTGAATCAGGCTGGGGTCAACTTGAGGGAAGACTATACAATATCGTCTATAAAGAAGTTTTTTTACCATCTATTCGACGGGATTGCATTTTACTTTACAGATCGTTACATAATAGAATGTAGGGAAGGTAAAAAGTAATTTGCCATATTAGTTCTTTTTACAAATAGGGCCAAGACATTTTCAGGGCTTTTAGAAATTCTTCCCTCCTAAGGAGATAACTGTGGTAGACCTGTTTTTCTAAAGATTTATAACAAGGAAACTACTATAGGTGGGAAGCTGATATTCGACATATTAGTTCGTTTTACAAATCAGATCAAGTAAATTTCAAGGTTTTGCAGAATTGGTCCCCGAAAGGGGTTAAATGCGACAAATCTGTTTTTCTAAATATCGCCACAAGGAAACTACTACAAGTATAGGAAGTTGAAATTGAGCATATTAGAACATTTTTCAAATGGGGTCAAATCATTTTTATGGTTTTGGAGAATTCATCCTCGAAAGGGGTTAAATGAAACAAATCTGTTTGTCAAAATATCGCCACGGGAAAGCTACTACAGGCAGTAAGTTAAAATTCGGCATTTTAGATCGTTTTACTGATTGAAAATCATTTTTAGGGTTTTTCGAAATACATTCCCTCAAAGTGGTTAAATAGGCCAGAAGTGTTTTTCTAAAAATAACCACAAAAAATCTACTACAGGTGGCCGGAAATTGAAATTCGGCATATTAGATCGCTTTACAAATTAGGTCAAATCAATTTCTGGCGTTTTCATAAATAACACCCGAAATGGTTAAATGAGGTAGATGTGTTTTTCTAAAGGTCGCCATAATACGGCAACTGCTGCAGGTAGAAAGTTGATAAGGCACAGTAGTTCGTTTTACACATCGAATCAAGTCAGTTGCAAACAAACTTCTGCAAAAAAAAATCCGTACACATGGCCCAGGCATGTAGCTTATTTAGACGATATTCTAGCCGTTCCTACCCTACCAGCGGCCCTCAAAATTCTCAATTTTAGCCCTAAAAAACGAATATTGCAATGAAATTAACAACAAAATTATATCTTTCTTGCCTGAATATGAAAACCAATATTGAGTGTGAATACAATTATATCACTTAAAAAATGACAACATTTTATAATTTTCTGTGACACTTCTAGATTCGTTAAATTGCAGTGGAATATATCAACATTGCTGAACACCAAAAATAGGATCAAGAGATATTTCCTTGAGCATTTTAAATGTGTTTACTGGCTTAATAGATGAGATAAGATTAATGGTAGGCAATTTATTTAAGAACTGCTTAGATTTGGTATTAAATGGACAAGCCACAAGCCAGGCAGAAGAGTATTATTACCGCGTATAGATTAACACATTCTAATATTGCACTACATGTTTGCTTTCTGAAATAGTAATTTACGTAACAAGTATAGAAAGTGGAGCTTTTCAGTACGAGTGAGATGTTTCCGGAAGAGGCCGTTAGGCCGAGTCCGGAATTTCGAGACGAGTATGGAAAAGCCACTTTCATACGAGTTTCGTACAATATTTTTTCGTACACTAGCATACAAAACGGAATACTAAATTTATCCTCGTATAGAGCAAATAAGTAGAGTAATATTATTATGTACGTAACGTTTTATATGTGTTGTAACTAAGGAAACGTAGCACTTTGCCGTACGAATACCGCAAAATACTACTTTGCCGTACGAATACCGCAAAGTGCAACTTTCTGATTAATAAATTGTACGGCAAAGTAGCTCTTTCAATGCTAGTCTACAAAAAAGACATTTTTCTGTGCGCCTGTCATTTTCCATGACAATTCATAAATCATAAGAACAAACTGTAGATAAAGTGGGGAAATTAAAGTATTTGCCACAACCAGTATTTAGAAATGGTGAAGTATATGTAGCCATATCACGTGTGAGTAGTTTTAAAAACTTAAACATTTAAATGTTACCTAATAGATCCTGCCACACATTACAAATAAGTTTTGTAACTTGCAAAATATTTTGCAACGGGTCCACTAGCGCTCACACGTTAATTGTTAAGATTATTATTAATCGCCGATTAATACACGAGTTAGTTACAATAGTTTTTCGTTGATTGTATCTTATTAAATTGGAGAAAATGTTGTTTTCCGCCAATCGTACCAGATTTGACACATTATTGATAAAATTTTGTTGAGCACAGTCAAACATTCTATTACATCAGCCGTTGCTAGGTAATTTACAATAAAACTGTACAGGAAAAGACACGTTTTTCTATTTTTTTTAATTACTCATATCGAACGGCGGAAAAATGGTAGGTGTATCTTGGACAAAAAGCTACATTCCCAGACTCCTGTGTTGTTGGGCTCGGCATTTTCCCTCGCCCAACAATATTCACAGTTGTCCGTGAATGTTACGCTTTTCGTCCTAGATACACAATGTACTATTTATTGCAACACAAAAATTTTACACTTAAAAGTTTTGACATTCATGGTAGCTTTGATTTTCTATACTAAAATCGCTTATTAATAGAAAATCATCCATTAATAGGAGTCGTTAATAAACGATTCTAGAAAATTACAAAATCAAGATTTATTAAGGGTTACTAATAAACGATTTTGTATGCATTAACGAAACCCATAAATAAACGATCAACGGAAAATAATTTTAACTAAATATATTATCTGTGTTTGAACTAGTTACCAAGGTAGTGCGTATTTATTTCGTTAGTTGCTATAGATTATGGAGTATTTTATTCACTAGTAAATAAAGAAGAATTTTATCTATCCTCATCACAAACATTTTACTTTATCATGGAGATTTTCATAGATAAAATACAGCTTTAGAAGTAGGTATTGGAAAATAATTAATTAGAATAAGGCCACCTATGTGGTGTGCCGTGTTGCCAAAATTCCTTTAACCCTTTCGCTATCAGGAAAATTTTGACTTCCGCGCTCTCCAGAGTGCCAATTTGGCTCTGCGGGAATGTGAACCGAAGATACGTGTATTCGTCCAGTTTCCATAGTGAATGTGCACAAAAGGGATTCGTCCAGTTCCCACAGTAAATGTGTGTAAAAGGGATGCGGATTCATCTGCTTCCCACCTTTAATGTTAGAAGTAATAAGCTGCTTTTTTACAATTCCTGGTCTTTTTTTACAATTTACAGATACCATTAAAAACCAATTACATAGGTGTTTTATTGGGTACAGTGTTAAGCGTGCAATAAAAAAGTTCTTGGTTCACTTCCACGAATAGGCAGAGCTTATTCAGCAATCCACTCGATCGGTATTGTGTCGGGTGATCATTCGTCATTGGGATACAATTAACATCACTTTCCTTTGAATACTGGTCTATGAGATAGAGCAACAAGACTACACCCAACACCTATATAGATACGTGACTTGGAAGTAAGGGCTCACCTTGAGGTCTACATAAGTGCACGTGGACTTGGCTCATCTTGGTTGATCAAACAGTGGAGTTGGTAAGCATAATCCTTGGTTTAATAGTCCGTAAGCCTCAATTTCGTTATTTGAGGCCTCAGAAGGGTTAATGCAAGAAAACAGTAGGTATATTTGGCCGGAATTTGGGGTTGTCTTCATTCAGGTGGTGGTAGAAATTCATCACGGAAGAAAAAAATTCGAAACAATCTAAAACTGAAAGACTATCACCTATTTTCGAATATACCGAACCTAGGTCCCCTTTCTAAAAGTGAATTGTGGGATAAAATTTAACAATTTATTTTAAATCAAATCTAATGCTCAAATTATTTCCACAATTATTTTTTTCGTCGTCTATAGATGCACCAAGTTCAAAATAGTCATCTCCCGGCCCATCTGCCTGTAAAGATTTCTCCAACTCGGCATCCATCAATTTTTCCGGGCCATCACAGTAAAAATTTCAATCCCAGAATCTCAAAAACTGTCCACAAAGATGAATAAAACGTGATATGAACCTATGTAAGCCACACTTTTTGTGTGGCCGAAACAGATGTAAATGAACGCAAATTCACGGCGGATGCGCCCGTTTTCCATAGCGAATGAATTAAAAAGCCTCACGTCATAATAAGCATTCCGTGTATTTGGCAGTCAGCGAATGCGGAATATTCCAGTTCCCATAGCGAAAGGGTTAACCAATATCCCTCTCCAACAGATTAAAAATCCTTACTTCTCTCTACCATAGCAGAGAATTGCAGTAATAGCAATAGTAAAGGCAAAGAGGATATGTCCTCTTTGAGTAAAGGTACGACACTAACAATCCGCGAAGGATGTTACAGTGTTGAAATCATTTAGATGCAGTCAGGAAATGTTTTGAGTGTCCTGCAGTTCCTAAGTGTATATTTGGTTGCATACTCATTTTTCATTTTTGGGATGTCTTGGATTTTAGGGGATTGTAATAAATTTTCAAAATTGATTGTGAGCACGATTTCCGGCGGCCATTTTATGTCTCTGATTTTTGCTGTGATTTCTTTCTAGGTGATGTGCCGGATGAATTCCCTGGAATTTTGCTTCATGCAGATCTACGATTCCAGAATTATTATGTAAATCGTCGTTCACCCGCAAGAAATTCTGCATGAGATTGCTAGAATGAAGCCAGTTATATTGGAATAATAATTTATTTCTGCAAGATCACTTATGTATGGTCACCCTTCAGCTTTGGCCCTTTTCGTTTTATTCGTACTGTGGCTTAGTGCCATATTCTGCATGTACTTCCCCTTCGGCTTTGATGTCGCTTGCTAAAAAACACCTGGAGGACCAGCTCCTGCACAGTTCTGAGCCCCCTCAATTAATGTGGCTACTTCCGAAGTTTGTACCACATGATCTTTCTCCACTGTGACAGCTGGAGAAAAGCCTACCACACCTCATGTTGCACATTCGCTTGGACGGCATCCCCACGTGCACCACCCTATATGGCTGCTCTGGCGGCGCCGCTGTGCTCTGCATGCACCAAGAAAGTACTGTCCCCCAGGTATCTTCTGCGTATACACATCGCGTGTTTAGCCATGTGATCTCTCAAAACTGAAAATACAATTAGTGCTGCTCTAATCAAATTTCAAGCATTCTACCTACGATTTGTCCTGGTGAAATTCCTAGCCGATGGTGCCGAGAGATTAAGATATGTGTAACTGCGATGTATTCACCTTGTGCATTTAGTTATGCAAAATAGTTAGTTTAATTTTATATGTACAGTAGTGTGCAAATAAATCTGGGACAGTGTTTTTTTCACATGCAGATTCAGTTAAGAATTTGAAGAATATTTCCATAGATTTCCTCTTATCAGAGAGAGTTACGGGTTTCAGTACCTGTTAAAGTTTAATGTAACTCTTTCTGATAGCAGGAAATCCATGGAGATATTCTTCAATTCTTAACTGAATCTGCATGTGAAAAAAACACTGTCCCAGATTTCTTTGCACACGACTGTACTTATTATTTATCAGATTGGCTACTCTGTTAGCATTTTGGTCGCGTGCATTCAACGTCCCTCAAAGTTTTAAAATTAAATGCATTCCACGCGAGGATCTCCGGGAGCCTAAACATTAAAAACAACTCCTCTTTAACGCTGAAAATACACAGTTGAGTGTGTAACACCCTAGGCATATAGTACCATCAGCAAAGGCTTCGTGATTAAAAATTAATTGATCGTTGAAGCGATTTGATGAGACTCCCGTTTATCGATATCGCAGTACTTGATTTTTAAGTATATACTTATAGTTGAGATACTTCTACTCGGCAAATTGCAAGTTAAAATTATAGAGTTTGGTTTATCACTTAAAATTTATTAAAAACTACAACCTTGTACATCTTATAATAAACTAAATTAAATCTACAATTCCATTTACAAACAAGAATCCTATCACAGATTTGTTTTGCCTCCTTTGAGTATGGTGCAGAGTTTATACGTGTACATACTGTAAACAAACAATTAGGTTATTCCAAGCTCTGGTATTATCTTTCTTTTATTATTTTTATGAAACAGCTAAGTGGTTTAAGAACTTACACGGACAGCTGTAGGTTTAATGGTTTGGACCGTCTCGAACCAGTGGCGCTTCCGGACAACCCCCCCAATCCTGCTCAAGAACTTGCTGGCAAAAATTTGCTACACTATGAGACACTTCCTGAACCGCCATGTTGTAAATTATTTAGTTTTGGATAAATATATATATATATATATATATATATATATATATATACAGGGTGTTCGGATAATAGGAAACCATACATTGATGGTGAGTTCTACGCATTAAAATAATAAAAAAACTTCATATGCAGTATTGTCCGAAAATCGTTACTGGCGTAGATACCGACCCTTAAAGTTTAACTTTTTTTAAATTTTTTTATTTATTTTTTATAACTGAGTAGATAACTACTTTTATTTGCAACTATTAAACAATACCGTTGTTATTTTGCTATTATTTGTCAATTATGATATACCGTCTGTTCTATAAAAAAGGCCCCGCCTTCTAGCTACTTTATTATTTATTTTAGACTCAATATACCTTATATCAAATCAAATGGCACATAAAAACCTACATTTTAACACTATCAAAAAATTTTTATCTTCAATTGTTTCAGAGTGGTGACGTCACGTGCAATTTTTTTAAATGACACTGTATATATTTTTTTACATTTTCTGGTAGAGGTTTTTTTTCTCTTTTCAACAATATAAATATTTTATGCCCTTACATAAGAAAATTTTCGAGAAAAATTAAAAAACTTTTTAATCAGTGGGAGGCCACCATACAAAACTATAAACAAAAGTGTAACTCAGAAAAACAAAACAATAAACACTTTAGATTATTCTGAAATCTGACAGTTAAAGCGTTTGGCTACTATTTGTTTTGTTTTTCTGAGTTACACTTTTGTTTACAGTTTTGTATCATGGCCTCCCACTGTGAAAAAGTTTTTGTAATTTTTCACGAAAATTTTTTGATGCGAGTGCATGAAATATTTATATTGTTGAAAAGAGAAAAAAAACCTCCACCAGAAAATGTCAAAAAATATATACAGTCATTTAAAAAAATTGCACGTGACGTCACCACTCTGAAACAATTGAAGATAAAAATTTTTTGATTGTGTTAAAATGTAGGTTTTTATGTGTCATTTGATTTGGTATAAGGTTTATTGGGTCTAAAATAAATAATAAAGTAGCTAGAAGGCGGGGCCTTTTTTATAGAACAGACTGTATATTATTAACTAAAATCACAATGCCTGTTGTTTATATTTCATAATTACATCGATACCGCCATAAATGCATGGATACCACCATAATTACATCGCTAATACGGATTTATGTGCATATAATCAAACAGGCCATAAACTGCTTTTTCGAGTTGACAGTTATCAGTCTGTCAGTTTGAAAATAATAATTTACACTTCTTTCGTCCCAAACCTAAAATGGAAAACGATAGCGACAATAGTGCTGTATTCCTCCTGAAGTACGCCAAGCCGGCAAACAAGCTACACAAAATTTACTCCCAGAAAAGTCGAAGAAAACTTATGATATCGCATACAAAAATTTTCTGGAATGAATGTAAATAAAGTAGTTGTAAATAAAATAGCGTATTTCACTCGCATATAATAGCTATTATTAGTACACTCAGATGGCTTAAAGAACTCGCTCGCTTCGCTCGCTCGTTATTTAAAAGCCATCTTCGTGTAATAATAGCATCCATTATATGCTCGTATAATAATATACTATAAACTTGGTGTACGTGCTCTTTATTGAAATGCTCACAAACAAAAACTGGCAGTTAACCTAAAACCATATTTTCTTTTTAGTCATAACTTTTATATCTGAAGACATACCTCCGATCTAGATACGGCATCTTGTAGGGAATAAAAAAATTCAAAATTAATGTACTCTTGTTTGGTTTGCGTAACATAAACCGTTTGGTTAGAAATTCTATCTAAAGTTTTAAGGCTTTTCTTTTCAGGATCATTATCTGATTAGCCTTGATAACAAAAATGCAACTTTTGTTTGTTTGATGTCGAGTTGTTTACGTGCAATTATTATTGTTTTACTTGACGTTTGAGTTTGTGTTAACAATGAATTTTAATTATACTTTTGCTGAGATGGCGGATATGCACCTAATTTATGGACGAGCAAATTGTAATGCAAGAGAAGCGCAACGTCTTTATAGGGAATCATTTGCTAATCGCCGAATTCCAAATAAAAATATGTTTGGCAACATAGATCGACGCCTTCGAGAAGAGGGTACATTTATTTCTTCTCGATTAAATCGTGGACGGCCAAGGACAACGCGTAGTGCAGAAATGGAAGAAAGAGTTTTAGATCTAGTTGAGGCAAATCCTGGGAATAGTACGAGAAGGATTGCTTTATTCTTCTTAACATAGAATTTCGGCTTTAGTACAGGCGCCAGGGAATTTTTACATGCAATTCTTGGTACCAGCATTTTGTGTTAATGGGTGGGTGGGGGGCTGTGCTCTGAGTCTAATTTTAAGTTTTCGGATCGATCGGAGAAATTGTTTTTCCGCAATATCGGAAGAAGTGTTGAAAACGGGTTTTCAGCAATTTCTCGTTTCCTGTTGCTCTGGCACTGGAATTACATCAGTACAAGTTTGTAGTTTATGAAATTCCTCACAACTTTTGGAAATGCCTTTTTCTCGTGCGCTCAACAATGTAAAAGTTGTTACCCCATAAAGCCAAGAAATTAAGGGTTGAAATGGGTTTTACGTAAATATATCGCTTTCAGTTAATCCTACGATAAAAAATACTCTTATATTTTTTGTAGAACAACTAATTTGCATAAAATTTGTGTATGAGTATTTTTCCATTTGGACAATTATTTACCGTTCTACAGCGCCGCAAATGTCGCAAGTCACGTAAACCGTACATTTAGTATGCACTTTCAAACGGCCCTGTTCCTTCGAGTGTGTCGCACCAACTGTTTTCCACACCACCTTTGAGAAGGACCAATATGTTGATGTCCTCGGCGACAATGGTTACAGGTGCCTAGCACTAAGCCTCCCGCGCCTCTTGCAATAATAAAATTAATTTCATGCCGGTGCAAGACCAAATGTGGAAAGCCCTATGGCTGTTGCAAAGCGGGTTTAAAGTGCACCTCCATTTGCTTCCCGCCGGAGTATCCTGTGAGAACGTGCAGGAATTCTCCAGAATACTTACTACAGATGTTGACGAATATCACATCAATTACGACGACGACATATTTTCTTTTTCCCGAGTTCCTTTCAAAGGAAACACAACTTGACAAGGGCGATAAAATCAACGATTCTGCAATGAGTGGGATCAACGATGCAGAACCCGGTCCATCAAAAAGACCATGGGAAGTGTGAGACTGTTAGAAATACACTTCGTGGAGTAGGCATATCGGGGAAACCACATAAAAAGACGCGCTACAAACTGTACCTCAAAGGAACAGGGCCGTTCGAAAGTGCACATTAAATGTACGGTTTACGTGACTTGCGACATTTGCGGCGCTGTAGAACGGTAAATAATTGTCCAAATGGAAAAATACTCATACACAAATTTTATGCAAATTAGTTGTTCTACAAAAAATATAAGAATATTTTTTATCGTAGGATTAACTGAAAGCGATATATTTACGTAAAACCCATTTCAACCCTTAATTTCTTGGCTTTATGGGGTAACAACTTTTGAATTGTTGAGCGCACGAGAAAAAGGTATTTCCAAAAGTTGTGAGGAATTTCATAAACTACAAACTTGTATTGATGCAATTTCAGCATCAGAGCAACTAACAGGAAACGAGAAATTGCTAAAAAACCGTTTTCAACACTTCTTCCGATATTGCGGAAAAACAATTTCTCCGATCGATCCATATTCACTGAATATGGATGCACAAACAGCAAAACGGCCAAATCTGCCTAAGTATCCTCGTTCTCAAGATACTCAAACAACACGAGCCACCAAAGAGCATGGCCATCGCGCGGGTTTTTGCTCGACTTCACAAGGTGCAAGGCACATTAAGCCAGAAAATGCTGGGTGTTCATGTACAAATACTACGCGGTCTAAGCCGAAATTCTATGTTAAGAAGAATAATTCGAGTAACCGCGAAAGCCTCAAACAATACATAAGGATTGCTTTAACGGAGGGAGTATCTAACTCGATAGTTTGGGAAGTTACCCTTACATTACCATCTTCAAAAGGTTCAGGCATTAAAAGTTGGTGATTATCCACGGCGAATCGAATTCTGCGAGTGGATTTTGCAAAAACGCGCCACTGATCCAGCATTTCTGTCTCACATTTTGTATACAGATGAGGCGCAGCAACGAGATACGACACACTAAACAGGACCGCATCGAGGCGTTCTTGGAGAGGGCGGATTGCAACACAATACGATTTAACAATAAAAGACTGCCAGATAAAACTCGTAAGCACAGAAAACAGCAATTCAAGCTAATAATTAAGAAACAGGCAAAGTTAATTTAGGAAAGCAAAGCAGACATGGCGGAACTAGCCACAATAGGAATAACATTACAAGCCATACAAAACCAACTAATGGCAATGAATGAGGACATAAGGAAAAGTGTAGAGAGCAGCGACAGAAACAATGAAGAAATAAAACAATTACAAGAAGCATTGGAAAATAGAGAAAAAATAATCGAAAAACAGGAACTCAAAATTAACAACCTACAAGAAACGGTCAACAAACAAGAAAGAAGAATATACACCCTTGAGAAAGAGATAAAAAAGAGGAATCTAGTTTGTTACGGAGTGGAAGAAGAGCCAAACGAAGCGCCAGAAAGCACCAAGAGGAAATTTATACAGCTGATGAATAGCATAGAGATTACTGTAAACGCAGATACAGGAGTAGAAAAAGTAATAAGATTAGGAGAGTACAAAGAAGGAAAGAAGAGACCAATCTTAGCGGTACTTACTAGTTGGAACATAAAAAGGGAAATACTCAAAAATGCGAAAAAGCTAAAAGGAACAATGATATGGCTAAGTAATGATCTAACACAAAAGGAACAAGAAGAAAAGAAAATCCTAATAAAGCACTGTAAGGCCGCAAAGGAAAAAGGATACAGACCAAGAATATGGAGAAACAAATTAATGATAAATAACGAAGAATATGGAATTGAGGACTTGGAGGCAAACGAAAACCCGGGGAAAATAGAAGATGAAGTTAGACAAAGCGCAGCAGAGAATGAAACAATATTTTTAAACGAAGCAGAAGAAAACAAGAAAAGGAATAGATCTACCGATGATGAGGAAGCAAATTCCACCAAAAAGATAGTACCAAAGAAGAAAAATTACACACAAACTATGCTAGCACCTATGAGGAACGAAATATCACACAAAGCGAACGAAGAATTCAACAAAACACTCAGGAACATCACAAAAATGGGACGTAATCAATATGCTCCAAAAAACCAATAGAAGGGACTAGCAACAGGACAGATCAGGCGATGACGGAAGGCAACGGAAAAGGACAATTAACAAAGATAGAGGAAACAATAAAACAAATAAAAATCAAAAAACCAACGGAAGCAACAATAAATACCTTGAAACGCGAACGGATATATAAAGAATCTCAAACGATACCAAACAAAGACGAAAAAGTAGAAACAACTAAACATAAACAAAATAAAGTAAACATAAACACAGAAAAGGAGAAACGAAAAACAAAAATAAGATCATGGAACAAAATAAACATAGGGACATGGAATATAACATCATTAACTGGGAAGGAGGTAGAAATAACGGAAGAAATGAGTAAATTTAAATTAGATTTACTAGGAATTAGTGAAACGAAGAAGCAAGGAAAAGGCAATATAAAATTAAACCATGACTATACGTTATACTACTCAGGAATAGAGCCAGGACAAAGGTGTAAGGAAGGAGTAGGAATCATAATTGCCGATAAACTAATTAGAAGGGTAACAAAAATAGAACCAATTAATTCAAGAATAATAGCAATAGAAGTAGATCTGGGACAGTTGGTATATATAATACAAATATACGCGCCGATAGAGGGAGCAGAAGTCAACATGAGAGAAGAATTCTACGAACAACTACAGAAGATGATAGACAGAGCGAAAGAAAAGTGTAACAAAATATTAATAATAGGAGATTGGAACGCAAGAGTAGGAAGCAATATAAACACAGGATTAGGCAGTTTGGGAAAATTCGGAGAAACGATACAAAATAATAATGGGAAAAAAATGATGGAATTCTGTATAACAAACGATTTAATAGTGGGAAACACTTTTTGGTATCAACCATTAGAAGAAAAGTACACATATGTAGCGGAAGAACGAGGGGCAAGAAGTCTGATAGATTACATCGTATACACGAGGGAATTAGAACAAATAATAGAGGAAGTGAAAACAATAGGAGAAGCGGAACTCTCCACACAACACAGATTAATAAGAGCAATAATGAATGAAATAAATATTACAGTGGAGGAGAAAAAGGAATATGAGAGAATACCAATCTACAAATTAAAACATACAGAAAGTGCAGAAAAGTACAAGGAAAATACAGATGACAAACTAGAAAAATTTGAAATAAAAAGATTGGAGGGAACAGTAGAAGAAATATGGAAAATATTCAAAGATACGCTGATAAATAATGCTAAAAAGATATGTGGAATAAAGAAAGTGAAACAAAACACTAAGAGAACAAGATGGTGGAACGAAGAAGTAAAAAAAGCAATCAGAGAGAAGAAGGAAGCGTGGAAGAAATATATAACAACTAAAAACCAAGAGGACAGAGAATATTACATAGGGAAAAGAAACAAGGCCAAAAGAGAAATAAGAAAAGCAAAAATTCAATGCTGGAAAGACTTTGGAAGGGAAATGGAGGAAGTGTATACAAAAAATAATAAGCACTTTTGGGGTATAGTAAAAAAGTTAAGAGGAAATAAAGAAAGAGAAGTAAGAGGAATAAGGAACAAAAAAAACGAATTAAAAACGGAAATATCTGAAATTCTACAAGTATGGAAGGAATACTACGAAGAAAAATCGAAGAGGACCGAAATCAACAAGAAGAGCAAGACGAATACGACGAAATAGGTGAAGAACCACAGGAAAACGAATTAGAAATGTCAGAGGTGGATGAGGCAATTGCTTCACTTAAACTGGGCAAGGCAGGTGGACCAGATGGTATCGAGGCAGAAATGATAAAATTCATGGGGCCGAAAGGAAAGATATGGTTACACGAAATATTCACAAAAGCATGGGAAGGAGAGCAAATTCCAAAGGACTGGGAAAATAATACAATCATACCTATCTATAAAAAAGGAGAAACGGTTAATTGTGATAATTATAGAGCAATCTGCCTATCTTCTACAGTTTTCAAAATGTACACGAAGATTCTACAAAAGAAACTTACACACTGCATAGGACACAAACTGGCCGAGGAACAAGCAGCATACAGACAAGGTAAACAAACAATGGACAACATACATATAATAAGAAATATTATGGAAAGAACAATAGAAAGAGGAAGTGAAATGGTCGTCACATTTATAGACCTGAAAGCCGACTTCGATAATATAAAAAGAAGTAACATATGGAAGTACCTTATAGAATTACAGACACCCAGAAAACTCTTAAGAAACATTAAGAACATCTACCAGACAGTCAAAGGAAGAGTACAGATGAACGGACAAGTATCCGACACGTTTCACATGACAAAAGGATTAAAACAGGGAGATAGTCTTAGCCCACTCCTATTCATAACTGTAATGGACAAAATTTTATTAAATACAAGAGAGAAATCAAAACATCTACAATCACAACTAGGACATCACCAACTAAGGTCAATCAAAGTAGATAGTTTAATCTACGCAGATGACATAATACTAATAGCAGATACTCACAATAAAATGAAGGGACTGGTTAAAATTTGGAACGAGGAAATGGAGAAAATGGGAATGGAGGTGAATACTAACAAAACAAAAATGATGATTATAAATAACAAAAACACTGAGATAATAAGAACTATAGAAATAAATGGGATGACAATAGAAGTAGTTACAGCGATGGAATATCTCGGCTCAGTAATAACAGATGATGGAAGAATAGAAGTCGACATTGCACAAAGAATAAAGAAAACAAGGAACGTATATTATGCTATAAACAAACCAATACTACAGAAACAAGAAGTAGACAAGCAAGTGAAACTGAAAGTATACAATAGTATAGCGAGACCAACACTAACTTACGGCAGCGAGACATGGACCATAAACAAAAAGCACGAAAGCAAGATCAATGCAGCAGAAATGCAGTTCCTGAGAAGAATTGAGGGAGTTACAAAATGGGACAGAGAGACAAATGAAAGAATAAGACAAACTTTAAGACAAGAAAGAATAATGGACTTCATAGAAAGGAAACAACTAAGATGGTATGGTCATATAATAAGAAAAGAAGAAAAATCGCTACTAAAAAAGATCATAGAAGCACCAGGAGAAAGAAAAAGGAAGAAGGGCAGACCCAGAAAGCGTTGGACACAAAGAATCGAAGAAATTGGTATAAAGAAAGGCAAAACAGTGGCAGAGATGAAAAAAATGGCAAGGAGCAGGAAGGAATGGAAGGACTGGACCTCATATCCGACATCCAGATAGGGTACAAGGATAAACAGAAGAAAGAAAGAAAGAAAGATTATCCACGGCGAATCGAATTCTGCGAGTGAATTTTGCAAAAACGCACCACTGATCCAGCATTTCTGTCTCACATTTTGTATACAGATGAGGCAGGTTAGAGACGGATTTATAAATTTTCGAAACACTCATTTGTGGGCAGAAGAAAACCCACACGAAATTATTGAAGCTGGACACCAAGAAAGATTTTCCGTAAACGTATGGATTGGGATACTCGGAGATCAACTAATAGGACCTCATTTTTTTCCGAATAGATTAACAGGACCGATTTATCTATCTTTCTTAGAGAACGATCTTCCACAGTTACTTGAAGATGTTCCGTTGGAAGTCCGAAGACACATGTGGTTATTACAGGATGGAGCTCCTGCGCATTTCAGTAATGCAGTGCGCCAGTACCTTAATGAAACCTACCCAGAAAGATGGATAGGACGGCCTGGATCAGTCCCATGGCCGCCAAGATCGCCGGATTTAAATCCTCTGGACATTTTTGTGGGGATGGTTAAAAGCTACTGTTTATGCTACTCCTGTCGAGAATTTAGAAGAGTTGAGACAGCGTCAAACTATACGTGATCAACTAGCGACATTCGCGAGCGTAAGGGAATCGTTGGTGCTACGAGCGCAGAGCTGTATACTCATGAACGGACGGCATTTCAAACATGTGCTGTGAATGTTTATAAAAGTAGCATAAAGTTTAAAGAAACATCAAACCGTGTGTTGTTTTTTTATTATGTTAAATTTAGATTTATGGTATTTGATATGTGTTCTATGAATAAAATAAAATACAGCTATTGCAAAAACTTTAAGGGTCGGTATCTACGCCAATAACGAGTTTCGGATAATACTGCATATGAAGTTTTTTATTATACATATTAATGGGTGGAACTCACCATCAATGTATGGTATTTTTGTTATCAAGGCTAATCAGATAATAACCCTGAAAAGAAAAGCCTTAAAACTTTAGATAGATTTTCTAACCAAACGGTTTATGTTACGCATACCAAACAAGAGTACATTAATTTTATTTTTTTTATTCCCTACAAGATGCCGTATCTAGATCGGAGGTATGCTTCAGATATAAGAGTTATGACTAAAAAGAAGATATGGTTTTAGGTTAACTGCCAGTTCAAAATACATGTTATCGATTATTTTTCTTTTTGTTTGTGAGCATTTCAATAAAGAGCATGCACACCAAGTTTAAAGTAGTTATCTACTCAGTTATAAAAAATAAATAAAAAAATTTAAAAAAAAGTTAAACTTTAAGGGTCGGTATCTACGCCAATAACGATTTTCGGACAATACTGCATATGAAGTTTTTTATTATTTTAATGCGTAGAACTCACCATGAATGTATGGTTCCCTATTATCCGAACACCATGTATATTTCTTTTGTGTACAGAAAATTCCCCGTGTAGCAAGGAGTATGGTCTGCACGCAAGACGTCATAAGTTTTAAAAAAATCATGTTCAATTTTTATTTAAATTTTATTATAAAAGTATAAAAATATGGAAAGAAAGCGGCAGAATTACAATTTAAAATAATTTAATGTCAACCAGTCAACATGAAACCTAACCTCACAGCAAAAATAATAACTAGAAGTTTATTTACCAAAATAATTCAATCTAGTGAAAATGCTTGTTGCCAATGCTTTTCCTAGATTGCATTTCCGTATGAAAAAAAATTTACTATAGGTACTTAAATCACCCTTAAAACAAATAACAAATTCACTAGGAAGTAAAACATTATACGTGAATATAATATAAATTCTACAAACATTTTATTATTAGGTGTTCACTTGCAAATAATCAAAGTTAAACGTTCTGTTGGTGGTGGTCAATCTGCTGGTGATTATGGTGATGATGATGGCGATGATATTTTTTTCTAGATTTGGTTTTCAGATTTACAGTTGTTCCTCTTCCCTTTTCATCTCATCCTCCCAAGAAATTTTACAAATTTCAGTAAATTCCATAAAGGCAGCAGTCATGAAATAAGGACGGGTTGTTCCATTGTTAATATGACGATCTACACAATAGCAAACGACAATCGTGTTCGCAGACATCTGCAACGTCGACAACTGAAATAACTGTCCTGAGACCACCAGAAGACTTACCTCATACACTCGTAGAATACTGTTGGCTATCAGATATGCTAGCAGAGCGACTATGCCCAGCAAGTATATCTCGTTCCGCTTGTTAATTTCAGTCTCGATCGAAGGTATATTAATTAAGAATCGGGATATCAGGGTAGTTACTATAACTACAAAAATCTTAGCTAATAATAGTATGAAGCCCCCTACAGTAGTTGAACCAAGTAGTGGCAAAGCAGTATTGTCTTCCCAGAACCTGCGAAGCGTTCTAGTTGACTTCTGGAAGGAGTATCCGTATATTGCTGCAACATAAAGATTTAAATTAATCAAGGTATCTCTTGATTAGGACATGCCAATTAATACATATAACTTTTACTGTGATTAATAATGAGTAACGTTTTACTTCACTCATCCGAGTGACGCAGAAAGTACATATTTACAATCGTGAAAAAATCACCTTCTGAAATTTCCTAAGATCTTCATGTATCAGGGTCCCTAGATGATGAAAAACATGTTTTCTCAAATCCGTCTCTCTGTCTGTCTGTTTGTCCGTATGTCTATCTGTCTATTGGCGGAGTAGCTCAAAAACTGTTTGCATGCAGATTAGATGTCTACCTGGCTCGAAACCAAATATACATGTTCATTAAAAAAATCCATAAGGGAAGACTGTGGAAATTCAAACATATGAATAATATGTTGGTGACACTGTAAGTCTATGTCAAATTCGAGGTTAGCAGGTTAGGTTTTGCGTCAGTCTGTGTCGAAACTGACGGAAAACCTAACCTTATAACCTCGAATTTGACATAGACTTACAGTGTCACTAACATATTCTTCATGCGTTTAAATTTCCACAGATTTTTTAATGAACTTATACTTTTGGTCAAATACAGATAGGGTGACCACCTTAAAAAATAAAATGCTGCCTATTTTTGCTTCAACTCAAGAACTATGATAGAAATAAAAGTAATATTTTGCACATAGCTCAGTTTTTACCCTTGATGAATATATGTGTATTTTGGACCCAACAGATAGTCGAGTCCTTTACTGATTTTTTGAAATCTGTTTTCAATTGAATTATTAAGTCTAAGTTTGGTACTCTGAGTTTGTTAACAAGAATGGCAGAGAAATGATTAGTGCAAACTCGTAAAAAGGCTTTTATAGTCCTAGGACTTATACAGTGTGTCCAAGATAAGGAGGGCCAGTATGGGGATCTCGGTAATTGTAAGAGATACAAATTTGGTTAAATGAGAAGAAAGTTGCGCAATTAAAGAACAAACAAAGTGACGCCTAGAAACCCTTGATATGATTTTTCGTCTTTGAATTATCTCAAAAAATTCGAATTTTTAATTTTCTATTTTATCTTTTTCTGGCGTTAATGTTAAAGTTAGAGCAAAACTGACAAAACGTCTCTATAGCAACTTTTTATGGACTCACAGATTACGTTATCAATTTTTTTATTCTGATGCCAAATTTGTGAAGCCCTTTTTATTCTCAATTCAATAATGTACCACACATTATGGTTTTATTACGTTTCGAGTCTTTGGACCATTAAGAAATTTTTGGATACGGACCTGTCTTAGAACATTTCATACATTGTTTTAGCTTTTGTAATTTAAAAAAGTAATGAGCCACATTGGACGTTTTTAATCCTTAATAATAACGTTTGGTCTTGGAATACAAATAATTTCCAAAAACAATCAAAAAAGCTAGTAAGGTAAAACGCAAATGCTTGGACAACTCAGAGGGGCTTCTTGTTGAGCATTCAAATAAGAAAGATAATGAATGTATTTCTGATGAAAGTGATGGCTTTCTTAGTGATTTGACAGATTCGGATGATGTTGATTGGTTTGAGAAAGAAGAGGAAAACAAAACATAAAAGACTTAAGTGAGGTAGATGTAAACTCTTTTGTTTTGGTGAAATTTGCAAGTAAAAAGACTTTTAAGTATTATGTTGGGAAAGTATTGAGTAAAGTAAATGAAGACTATGAAATTAGTTTTTTGAGAAAGCATGGAATAGTATATTACAGCCCGAGATGGGAAGTGTTTCATTACTGTAGAGAGATTAGCTAGCTGATTGAGACGCGAAGCGTCGAAATCAGCTATTATCTCCAGACTAAGGAAACTTCCTGTCGAGGTTTGTATACTATTTTATTCGCAACCACTTTATTCTAAACAATAATTGGAAAAATTATTATATTGTGATACGACAGGTTGTGACGCGCATGAATGGATCAACGAGATTCCCAGTGTCCCTACCTACTCAGCAGTCGGGAATGTACTTCCCACACTCACTTCCCGCACTTGAGCGGGAAGTGAGTTCGGGAAGTAGCGGGCTGAAATGTACGACTTCCCCCACTCAAATGAGGTCAGGAATGTTAATATTACATATATGGTTGCAAATAAACAAGTTTGTGTTCCCGGTTGTAAATGATATAAGCAATGTACCTTTAGATGACATAGTTCTTCATTTACCTGATCCCAATTTCAGCATGGGTACAGCAAGAACAAAAAATACTTACTATTTCTCGATTGACTTAGCAGGTGTTAATGTGAATTAGTTTTAATTAACTTTATTTTTTAGTTAGTCACTCATTCTTAAGTGTTTTTATTTTATTTTTCAGTATTGGTTTAGTGTAGCAGTTTTGTATTTCGAATTACCATTACCATTTATTTTATAACATTTACACATTTTTAAAACTTTATATATTAAAGCTTTATTTAAATTAAAAAATTTTTTTTTAATGGTGTTTATATGCCACTAAAAACCTCTGGCCACTGTAAGCCCATAAGGTGGCCACTGTAGGAGTGTTTGAGTCAACAGTGACCACTTTGTAGGGTTTTAGAAAAAACAAAATAAAATAAAAAATGTATATTTTTAATTAATTTTTTTTTGTTCAGGTATCAGGTACCTTTTCGTAAAATGTTTCTGTTTCTCATTTTTTTTTAAATAAAATGAAAACAAGAAAGTTACAAGTAAAAACCTGAAAAGGTGGCCACTGTTGGAGGCTCTTCCGTACTCAGCGTATACTGAACAAAATGATGCTACGAAAAGGGAAGGAACTAGAAGATGAAGTCTTAAAAAGATTTGTAGTAAATTCCCGAAAACTGATGTTAGTTTAACTTGTATTTTTTACAATTAGTAAAAAAACAAAATAATAATAATAGCTAATTGTGAACATTCATTTTTGCCCCCCTCCACCTGGAATCCTGGCTACGCCCTTGCAACTCCATATTATTTATTTCCACAGTCTAAAAATTACAATATTATCAAACTTTCATGACCCTCACTCCATAAATACAAATTGCAAAGATGATGAGACGATGGATTGGATTCTTTAAAAAATCTTCTATTGCAGACTTCTAAATGCCGAAAATTAAATTATTCTGACGCTGAAGGTATGTCTCCCAAAATGTATGAAATTTACAAGTCTACGCAATCTACTACGTGTAATTGCATTACAAAGATTTCATACATCTATGCAGCGGGATTTATTGCAAAAAAAATTTTAAAAGCAACAAAAGGTTGTAATCATTGTAAAGCCAGTTTATTGTCCTTTAGTACAAAAGACAAATGTCAGGATTTAATCGTTAGAACAAAAGCCGTGGTTAATGGCGGATATGGTCGAGGTACTACAATACTGCAATTCTGCAATGTATCTAAGACAACAAATCATCGCTGTCTTCATAAAAACTGCTGTTCGATTCTTATAACTCGTTTAAATTTATAATTTTGGTGTGTGGTCGTGAGCGCATTTGATATACTTAATGCTATTTTATCAGACAACATTTTTTGTGTGGTCTGACTGTTGGGTTTTATGGTACTGTATTTATAAATTTTTCTTTAACTCGACAGTGATTTTACAAGAGTAAACATATTTTAACTTGTATATCTCGTTTAAGATTTCAGTCGTAACCCCTACTCAATAAAACGGTGCCTGCATTTAATCTCAATAACCAAATTGCACTTAATTTTAACAACCTACCTGTTAGAGTTGATACGCTTCTGGTGAGAAATGTCAGTCTGTATTCTAATTTGGTGATTTTGCAAAAAGCAAAGCAGTATACGAAGAAGACGTAAAAATGGCGGACAAACAGCATTATCCGCAATGTGAAAAATATAATATGTAAAAGCTGCATGAACACAAGTACAAGAGAATTTTTCGAAACTGTGCCTAGATGATATTTGATAAGGGAAAATGTGCTGCTGCTTCCTGAAGTGGTCTCCCTACAAACACAATAAACTTAATTATCCTCATTATAGCTGATGCACCGTCTTACCTATTAAAGACACGTGAGGAAATACTTCCCGCAAGGACTAAGCATTGGCACTCATATATAAACTGAACCATCCAGAGCATAACAATTACGTTATACCATCGAGCACACCATCGAGCGAATGCGATTGCCCAGTCGCCAACTGGGACATCAGCACTTTCAATCAAACGGGCAAAGTAAAGCCAACTCCACCAAACTATTGATACTGATACAAGCGTCTAAAATTAATACAAAGTTATTTAAGAAAACGTTGTAGTTTGTTTTTAAGTACCAGCGCAGAGGAAAAAAAAGGATTGGAAGCTCCAGTAGTATACTGTCCAGTTTCGTCGAACATCTGCATTGCATGTGGTACTGCTTTACGGTTAGAAATGGCTATCATCACTAATACAAGCACAACAAAACTGGAAACAATAGTAGGCACCAGGAAAAGACTGTTGCTCATCAAGCGAGTCCTGGAAGTTCGATATTTAAAACTGCTGGTATTTCTAAAATGAAGCAATAACATTCTTAAAAGCGGAATGTTGAAGTTAAACACGATATGCGCTCCTCTATAAAAGCATATTTTATAAATAGTGCAGTATTTGAGAGTATATACCACATTATTGCAATGATAAAAATTTGGCTAAGATTATTATCATATATAATGCAACTAGCGGGTTTTTGTTTATCAAGTAATCATTTCCTTCGGACTCGCTTGATTGTCTAAAACAATATATCGAGTAGAAACAGAAATGATTTGATAATCAAGAAGACACGAGATTATATCACGAGTTAATAAACAACGTTTGAAGAGTTTATTTATAAATATTAAAAGTCAGTTAGTGTGGTTGCTATGACGATTGTACTTTCAGCAGATAACGCGATGTTTATGAAGGTATTTGACTATCAGTTATTAGTCAATATGGTATATGATTATCACCGTTGCTATGTACATTATCAAAAGTAAGTACATGCGTAAGTATGAATTTTTACCATGTTTCATTGGTTGATGTTATAGGTATAATCAGAAGTAATACTGTAAGTACTTCGATATTATCGGGTTATATGTCGACAACTTGTTGCACAATAATAAAAGAGTGTCAGTTTGACAGCTTAAATAATCCGACTGCGAAGCGGGAGGATTATTCTGTCAAACTGTGCAGGAAGTTTAAAACGTATAACCTGAAAATGTTCGAAGTACGCATTGTATTCGATTTGATTATTTTTCCAGTAAATTTGAAAAATAGGAACAAGTAAATATTTTAGTAACAGCTCGATTTGTTTGTATTGACCTAACTGAAAGTTTATTGCGTTGCCTAATGAAGTTACTTTAGAACATAAGCGATTTTGTATTATCTAAATTATACAAGATAGCTTAACTAAATCCAGCCTTCTGATTGGTTGATATCGGTACGAATAAAATAATCAGTATAGTACGATAGTACTGCACACTGCAAAGCTATCACATGGTTTAACCTTATTTTGATATCCATAATTGGAGTATATTTTTATATAAAAATATCAAATGACAAAATGTTCTTGACAAAACTTGAGCTGAAAGTCTAGAAAACTAGATTTTACAATGAGATGCAGGTGTATTCGTTGCGATAATTTAATAACGATTTTTACTTTAGTTTGAAGCAGGAAACGAACCGTTATTACAGCAAGCAAGCTATTTTCAAAAAGTTATCATATCAATTAGCAACTTACCAGAGAACTACCAATAAAGGTATAGAGACTATAATTCCTCCTATCGACACTAAGTAGAAAAAGACCATTGCCCAACGGCGAAGTAAAAGCAAAAGTATATATGATGTTACTGAAAAACATAAAATTAAATTTTGGTGACTCTTGTTGAAGGAAATTTACCTACAGCTATACCACAGAGGGCAATGATTTCTAGGGAGTACACACTAAAATCTCTAGCCATTAACTAAAACAAAATAAACAGAATGTTATAATTAATAGTGTGTAAGGTAGAAGTATTTTTATATACCATGAGATCAAAAAAAAAAAAAATTATTTTGAGCAGGCCTTGATATGCGTTATACGTTTGGCAGTACTGAAGTGTATTTTCAGTCTATGCCAAATTCGATATTTGCAGGTTAAGTTTTACGTCAGCCTGTGTCAAACAACAAACAAAACCTAACCTTTTAATCTCGAATTTGACATAGACTGAAAATACACTTCAGTACTGCCAAACGTATAACACATATCAAGGCCTGCTCAGCATCATTTTTTTTATCTCATGGTATAAAACCCATGGTTGAAGGTATCGTCATATTTGCTTGAACATAGGTAGTTCAAGGTATGCCGCATCTGAGCCCAATCAATTTTTTTTCTTTGGTGACATTGTGGAGCCCCAAGTTAATTTTAGCTGTCTACTTTCAGTTACGTGGAGCGTCTGTACAAGCCTCTAGGATGGGTTTAAATGTCAAATTATTTTGTATATCGTATCGTATCGTATCTTCATCTGTATAGTTTCTGCCGTTCAGCGTTTCACATTTTATAGTTAGCAAGTTATTGTATACCTACTAGCGTTCTGCACCCAAATTGGGCGCGAAATAATAATTTGTACAAGAGTGATCCATTTTGTGTGTCGAGTTAATTTTGAGGTTACAAAATCCACATAAAAAAAGTCACTTATAAAAATTTGAAAACCCTACTACTGGCTTACTTGCGTAGCCCTGAGTCGATTGACAGCAAAATCAGCTCTCAGTTGGGTAGTAACTCATGTACCTAACACCCTGGATTAGCTTTTATGGAGTTCAGCCTGGTTCACGTAACTGACCAACTTTCAAATGCTTAAAGGATACCATTAGTTTTATAGTTTCTATTTTTTTGTTGTTCATTCGAGATTAATACTTCGGTATTTTCATCCTGGAATTTCTCTCTATTTTATTTTATTGGCCGGTGACGTTTTCCAATTTTTCCAACTAGTGAGTTGTAGGATTGTATTGGACCTTTCATTACTTCTAAGGTGCCGTAGATTTTTAGAATTATCTAACCTAGTGTTTGTGGGTAATTGCTAACTGTTTCACAATATTGATTACCAACACTCTTACCCAGAATTTCGAGGACAATCTATTGCATACAGTGATAATACTGCCTGATCAGCATACGGTCAACAACGAGTGTGACAAATTCTCAATTGCTGTTTCCGCTAAATAGTGGTTGATTCAACAAGCTATGTCAACGCGATCGTTTACATTGACTAATGGTGTTATAATTTACTATACTAAGTAAAATGGAAAATCAACATCCTGTAAATATAGGAATAATATATAATATAGTTACCTCCACATATCCTGGATTACCCACAGTTATATTGGTTGCATCTCGAATTCCTTCATTCGTTGTATTTGCTATACGATATCCCTCAAGGCACAGCTGTAAAGTCATTATATATAGGCTATGTATTATATTTGGATGTATGCAGATAGTATTTACTCATTTAAATATACAAATTTATTTTACCGTCGACCTCTGTATAAATTGTGATGTTACGGACGCATTTATGTATGAAAAATGCTACTTTTTTGGACATCATTACTAATTTTTTCGTTCGCAAACCTTTTTCGCCCGCAAACGGTTTTCGTCTGTAAACGCTTTTCGTCCGCAAATGTTTTTCGTCCCAATCAACTCTTATTACAATTCACACTCCCCTTTTCATTATTTTCAAATTATGACGTTCGACGGAAAAATGTAATATGCACCTTGGTTGAAAACGGTTTTTTATGGCCTTGCCTAATTGTTTGCCTCGACTGTTGCCTTGGTCAGCAATTGCAAACATCGTCCATAAAAACCAATTTTTTGGCCTATATTGGAATGGTATTTCTAATTAGTGTTGTAATATGTTAATAAGGGTACCACGCAAATATATTTTTGTATTCGTGTTATCAAATCTTAGGTTGATTAAAGGTGACTTGTAGAAGGATAGCTAAAATAAATAGTTGTATGCCCTTTATAATATCTTATTTATCTGCAACTAATCAAATAAAAACGCTAGCTCAAATTTCGGTAAAGCAATTGCTCGTCTCGGTTGGGTCCACCCTGAATGCATAATTTATCAAAAAACGTTAAATACGGATCTGTTCTCCGCTTTAGCTTAAACGCGCACAATCGAAACTCTAAAATTAGGTCAAGTGTTAACCAAGATGGACGCCGTTTGCAAGATTGCGTCTATTGACTGATAAATATTGTGAAAACGATCAAAGTGCTATCGGTAAATATTTGAATTAGGCTGTTTTCCCGGCATTAATTTGTCTTTTGTTTCAGATCTTGCGGGCACGCTATTTCATTTGTTTTTATAGCGTCGGTTTTTAGAAAAACATAACCTCAACTTTGATTACTGCAATTTCCGGATCTATGGCTTCTAATAGATGTTTAATATGCCTGGGATCGGCTTCCTCGGGTCGTACTCTTGCTTTATGGTAAGTTTCAGGTTTCCAGCGACAATATTTTCTTATAAAACTTACCTGCGATTTCTGCAGTCTGCGGCAAGCTTCTCGGGTGATGTCAAGTGGCCGGCTCTTCTCCTGGGGTGCTGGGATTGACGTGCCGGACTCCTATACGCCGAATGGACGTGCAGCAGTTGAAACCCCGGGCTCAGGAACCTCTTTCTTGGCTGTGGCTCAGGATCGTAGGCTGGGATGAGTATCGCGAAGCTCTCGGAGACGTCAATGGTGGGAAATTATTTTATATGATGGAAATTGAAACCCACACTTCCAGTTGTATCCGGGTAAATTCCCAACACAATGGTGTACTTTTTATTAATTAATTTAAATGGTTTCTAGCTAAAAACTCAATTTATTTGGAGACAAAAACTGGCTGTCATTACAATAATTTATTCATTTGTCTACCTCCATTAATCTTTTATAAACGAAAGCTAGTTACTTCAAATAAATTCCGGATATTAACATGGTTCAAAATACTGACTTTTTAACCATAATTCTACTTAAAACTATGATTTTGTACACTAATATTAATCCTCAAATAATTGTTTACATTTATATTAATTTTGCGTGTCTATTTGTCACTGCACGTCTTTTTAATTTGCGTTTATTATTCACATGCCACTGCACTGATTAAAGTATTTAATTCGCGCATATCCTACACTGGCTTCCTTTGATTTCACTGTTTGATTTTCGTTCACATTTTTAAGTTCATATGTGTCTTCTTTTCTGCAATTCCTATAACCCTTGCCTTTTGATTTTTACAGTTTCCTTCAAATGCTTTAATGCCTTCATTTTTATCTGTTCTTTGCATGTTCTTAAGCTTATCCATCTTTCAATTACCTTTCGTATAAAACCCTGACTGGATTTCACTATTAAACTGTATCTAAATTCTACGCTTCATTCCCTTGCGTTTCGATCAATTAACTGAACTTACATCCAATTGGATCCCTATGCGAATTGAGTTTTGCTTCTGCGTTCATTAATTAATTATTCTGCAATTACTGGCAGCTCATTACAAATGTATTCATTCTGGCAAATTCAAATTTTAGCTTTGCAGTTATATAAAATATCTCACTCTGAGCTTTCATGAAATGTCCATTAATTTGGCAATGCTAACAGAGTTGATGTGTAGGGGTTAAAACCATAGCAATATACATAAATAACTATTTTCGACTACCACTTTCTAAAGGAGGTTATTATTTGTCATTTTCCAAACGTTAAGAGCGTGTTGTTATTGAGTACTATATAATAACAGTTATTTATGTATTAAGGGCATAATCAACAGATTATAGCACGAGGGAATGTTTAAAGCTCGGCGCAAAGCGAAAAGTTTTAAGTTTCTCGAGAGCTATAATTGCGATAATAATAATAATGCACATGGCTAGACATATACAAAAATATAAGTACATCTATTATAGACCTTACAGGCTACATATCTAAACTCTACAATAAAATGATTTCCTTAATGTACACTCTACACATTCGCTGGACGTCGATGTGTGAGCATCGCTAATTTCGCGCTCGTGTGTATTTCGCTAACGCTCACTAAATTTAGCTATTTATCTGTGTAAAATGGAGTTACAGTGCAGTACTTGTAATTGGAACATTACCAACAATAGATCTTATTTATTGTGTTGTGAATGTGAAAATAATTATCACCTAGAGTGCGCAAGAAAAAGAAGTGAAAAACTCGATAAACTTTCCGAAATCGAGAAGCGTGCATGGAAATGCACTCAGAGTGGTTCAGTAGATACGCAAGAGGTTTCAAGAGATAATATTATGAATCCGGAAACTCCAGTGGTAATGGAGTTTGAGAAGTTCGAAAAATTAAACCTGGAATAACAACTAAACGTTCAATTCCAAACGATTTCGCAAATCCAAAAACCGCTGGCAATGGTGCCTCATCTACAGGAGTAACTTCAAAACGAGATTGTACATCAAAATGAAGTTTTGCATCGTCAAATTCAAAAATTACATGGCAGAGTAGAGGCTCTCGAGCAGTAATCGAGGATTAATAACTTGGAGCTATCGGGTGTACCAGAAATGCCTGGAGAAAATACTAGTGATATTGCATTACAATTTTTCATGTGATTGGTATGGACCTATCCGCTACTGTCATTGAAGCCTGGCAGAGTTCCCACCCGAAACCCAAGGAAATATAAACCCATTATTGTTGCAGTGAACAGTCGGCAGTTAAATAACAATATTTTGAACACCCATAGAAATAAGGTTAAGGGAAGCAAAATTACGGTAAATCAGATATATCCTACCATTAATGATAATAAAATTATTTCCACGAATTTTTAATATGTAAAATGCGAGGCTTCACCTCATCGTAGCTTTCACTTTTAGCTACGATATGAGAGTTTAATTCTTTCCTGTAGGGCGCTATAGAAATTCCTGGGGCGATTTCCCGCTCATAATTCACGAATTTAAATTAATGTCACTCCTTGGAACCTTCCAGAAATTTTCTCTATTTTATGATTTGTTGTTTTAATTGGCCAACCTATTCTGTAAACAAGGATCCTTGGGGCATTTTTCTGCACTTACATCGGCCCTTAAACTTTTACATATATGTATTTTATGTGTGTGCCCGGCTTTACGATTAAATAAAACGCAATTATCCCCCCTGCACTATTAGCTGGAGCGGAATCTATCAATCGTTGAATTAGGGAGTTGGAACTGTTTTTGTTATCCTTAAATTGGTGGCGCCAAACCCCTATCTAACGAACCCACGGCCGTCTTCGGCTGCAAGCTGACCGGCGACCCCTAATTAGCGATCGATAGTGACTCATCTAGGCATTGGCTGAGTGAGGCAATTGGCGCTTTGAGTGCTGCATTGAGCTATTGAGCATTAACGTAAGTATTATTCCACCACCTTTTTTTGTGCATCGCAGGGATAACAGACTATTTTTGCGTAAAAGCAAAAACTCTCCAATTATATCTGTAAATACCATTTTCGACTTAGAAAAGTTAAAAGTATGATTCTGTTCTGCATATATAAACAATTATTCCTTTGTATCTACAGGTGCATATAGAAAATTACGTTCTGTTGTATATCTCCTCAAGGAGAAAATATTTTGTAAAACTGTATTGCTTTATAATTCTAAAATAAAACAGAAATTAATTTTAATTCAAGCGGGGTTCACAGAGCGGGGAAAATTCTAATTTTCATTCTATTTTCATTGGATTTCTTTTTTTTTTAAGTTTTAACTTTTTCTTTTGCCTGTCTTCTGTCTCGTTTGTGAAAGAGATAACTGAATGCGTCCTATCTTAAATTGTGCACTTATAAATTGTCGTTCACTTGTGTGTAATTTTATTGATTTCAGGGATCACGTCCTTCAAAATTAATACGCTATCGTGGCTGTTGTCGAAACCTGGTTGAGGTACTCTTTTAACAATAATGACATTTTAATAGAAGGATATACTATCGTACGTCAAGATAGACAAAGTCGAGGAGGTGGAGTTGCGTTTTACTTAAATACATCTTTATCTTTTACTGTTATCGATACCGTACGTGATATTGAACAGATATGGTTAAAAATCTCTTTTAAAAATCGTAAGTATGCGTCTATAATCCACATGAAAGATTTTGTTATGAGTTTATCAATACATTATCTGTGATATTACCTACTGTTGAGGGTATTTTTTGCCTTGGTGATTTTAATATAGAGATGTTTGATGTTGACAGTTTGGTCACAGGTTATACTGTAAACTTTTTGAAACCTTTAATCTTTTTCAGTTGGTTAATGAGCCAACCCGCGTAACAGCTACATCTAGCACACTTCTTGATTATTTAATTACTTCAAATAAAGACTTACTCTCGTCCGTTTCTGTTGTTCACGGCATCTCTGACCACCACATTGTACGTGGTACGTTCACTTTACCTTACATTAAACCCTATCTGATTATTCGCACGTCTAGAGACTTTAAAAACTTTAATTATGAAGAATTTTACTCGGCACTACGTTCTATCCCATGGCAAAATATATATGATATTTTTTGTTGAAAATATAACAATTTTGCTGGATTTGTTTGCGCCAATCAAAACTGTTAGAATCAGTAAACAGTGTGCCCATGGTTGACTGACACCATTAAAAATATGATGCGATTGCGTGATCAAGCCTTAAGACGTTTTAAACGGTCAAAAGATACTAATCACTACAACTATTACAAGCAGTTAAGGAATCAAGTTGTAAGTGCTGTTAGGAGAGACAAAAAAGCTTATTACACCTGATTATTTGCTAATAACTCTAAATTATTTTGGAAGAATTTAAAAGACTTAAACATTTCAAAAAAATCCCAAACCGAATTACCTCATGCTATAAATGATTATAATAAAATTAATAGTTATTTCATTACTCCTATTCCAAAAGTATCTACAAATTCAAATGATATTAGGGCATTTTATAGTAACAACATAAAAGATTCAGTAACTTCTTTTTTTCGAATTTGAAACAGTCGATGAAATTCAAGTACTCAAAATCATTACAACTATAAAAACTAATGCCGTGGGGTATGATGGTATTAGCAACAGAATTATTAAATTGTGCCTTCCTTTTATTTTGCCCATTATAACCCACCTCCTTAATTTTTGCTTAGAAAATTTGGTATTCCCCGATGACTGGAAAAAATCCTTAATATATCCTACCCCAAATATCAAATCACCTAAAGAACTAAAAGAATTACGTCCTATTAGTATCTTGCCGTTTATGTCAAAATATTAGAAAGGATAATGGATCAACAACTTCGTAATCATATACAGCTAAACAATGTGCTGCCAGTCAATCAGGTTTCAGAAAGGGATACAGTTGCGCCACTGCTTTATTAGACATTGTTGACGATTTGGTTGTGGCTGCAGATGCTAGTAAGATAATGGCTATCGTTCTTTTAGATTACTCAAAAGCATATAAACCATAAGGTTTTGCTATCAATTTTCAATTACATAGGTTTAAAACCTAAAGCTATTAAATTATTACATAATTGTCTTGTAAATCGTTATCAGGCCGTTCGCGTAGGTAACAATATTTTTGAATTCATTGAAAATAAATCAGGAGTTCCTCAAGGATCAATTCTTGGGCCTCTTCTGTTTACGCTTTATATTTCTCATTTTCATACTGTCCTAAAGCATTGCAATTATCACTTTTATGCGGACGATTCACACATTTACTTTTCTTTTGAAGCTTCTGGCAGCTTGCATGGAGCTGACCTTATAAATGAAGATTTAAATCGTATTGCTGAAATTTTTCTTTAAAACTAAATGCTGATAAGTCGGCTGTTATATTTTTTGGAAGAAGGCGTACGCAACATTTCGGTATGGTGTACTATCAGTTCTTGAATGTTAAAAGGATTGCGGAAATAATGGTGTTAAGTTGAACAAAGAGGTTCTGCTAAACCCAATGTTGCCAACCCTACCGATATTTCGGTAGATCTACCGATTTCATTTAAAATCTACCGATCTACCGAAACAACCCTTGTTTCTACCGAATGTTTGCTACACCGTATAATCATACGTAAATTTTTTTTGAGTACTATTTAAACCGAAAAAAAGCATCAGCAACTCTTTATATTGGAGAACTTTTAAGAATTTGTTTTTTTTAATTGATTTTTTTTGTTTTTTTTTAATTTGTTCGAGAAATAGGCTTTCAAGAACAACAATTAGTGGTTTATTACATACAAAAAGATCTACAGGGCAGGACAACTGGTGCGATTTTGCTGTTGATAAGAATATCCTTACAGAAAATGACTAAACAAATGTATTCTGTAAGCGGCGACAAAGATAGCAGTAGCGAAAGTCAATAGAATAGGAACTATTATATATTTTTATCTACGACCACTAATAAAAGTAGGCCTTTTAGCGCTGGCTTGTTTCACTAAAAGTGACGTTTTATAGTTTACTGTGGTTAAAGAGATCAGCAGTTTACTTTTAGCCCATGTGCTAAAAGTGAAGTGAGGTTATAAAACTACAATTTCGAACTGGAAGTGAAGTTGTAAAGTTATTCTAGTTGCTTCTTGCGTTACAGGTAAAGTGTTTTTAAAATAATTAAAGCGTTATGTAATGAATACAGTCAGATGTGGAGTATTAATAATTACCTTTCGTAACTGACCTTGACAGTACTGGTTTCGCAAACATTCGCCCGCGCGGCATGGGCTACTGTTTATTATGACATAAATTAGAAGTGTTGTAGATGCAAACCTTTGTTAAATCGATATTTATGGATTAATGATAGTAAAATGAAGGTCGTAGATAAAATATTGTATGCAACGCGTGCTAAAAGTCGTTTATGCCTTCGGCTTCGTTTCATAATTTTCATGTCTCGTGCATAAACGTCTACTGTTAGCACTTGTTGCATAAATAGCTATTATAGTCATATTCTATACGTAAACATTTCAATTTTTTTCATATATTATACCGGGTGTCTTTAAATGAAATACATCTAGTATGCTTTGAATTTCCCATAATGCAATCTAAAATTTTACTTGAAATTGGCAAGACTGTAAGTCTATGTCAAATTCGAGTTAAGTAGGTTAGATTTTGCGCCAGTCTGTGTCAAAAGTGACGGAAAACCTAACCTACTAACCTTGAATTTGACATAGACTTACAGTATTGCCAATTTCAAGTAAAATTTTAGATTGCATTATGGGAAATTCAAAGCATACTAGATGTAATTCATTTTAAGACACCCGGTATATTATTGTACTTGTATAAATGAATTAGTGGTTAATAGTGTTTTAAATAAATTAGTGTAGTTTTCCATAGGTCCTAATAAAACAATTGGGTTTTTTGTCTTAATTTTTTTTATGTAATTAGAAAGTGAAATATAAATGTATGTAAATTTTTAAATGCCGGTTTATTGAAACTTGGCTATTGCAAAAATGTAAGTAGGAACTACAAAACACATTTTATTATGTCTACCGAACATTTTTGGAATCTACCGAAATTTAGCGCAAAAAGCTACCGATCGCCTAAAATATGAGATGGCAACACTGGCTAAACCTTCTATCCCAGCAACAGCAATTTTCACACTTTAAAACACAAAGAATCTGTGATATGATGTTAGCCACTGCGCAAACGAAATCCCTCTACCCACCGTTACTAATTACTTGTCATTTAAAATGTAACCAAACTTTGTATGTTTGACAACTTTCCACATATTGCCAATTCATCAAATATGATCACAGCGCCTTTCATGACCTACCTTGAGACTCAATCTAGTGTCTGTGACCTGTAATGGTATATTTTAACTTTACGAAAACGATATCATTGTCTTGCCATGATTCTCAGAGCCGCAAATAACAACGTACATTTAAAGCAAATCCTGGAATAAATGTACACTCTTGGAGCAAAAAGTGTATGAATTTCCATTGATCTAACTGTAGTCTACACAGAGTTGAATTGTAAATTTTCTGTCTAGACAAGTAAGTAACAATTTATATTTTTTTTTACATTTCGAGCCACTCTCCTGGCTGCGTCACTGATAACAAAAATAACTAACAAAGGGAAGCATACTAATAATAACAGCAATAATTAGCGACGAACAACAAAAGCAATCAACAACAGCACTCGAAATCCTGGAAATTAGATACTTCTATTTGACGCCATAGCAGCAATAGCGAAGTGACGTTTGTGTTTTTCGTGTGAATGTAACTCGACTGCAAGCTCGCTTTTGATTGGTTCTTCAGTTCCAATTACTTGAATTTTAGATTTACTTCACATATTTTCCGCGTTCTTTGTGTGCTTGGTCACTTGATGCCACTGTATAACTCAAATTTGGAATATTTCATTTGAAAAATTGACTACGCGACTACGCCACTGCATTCTCATTAAAAAAGTGCTTGAAGAATGTAGAAATTACTTTTCTCTATTTTCATAAATAAGCGAGATATGGCCATAAAACGAAATCGGAAATTTTTGTTTATAACTTGAATACAAAAGGCGATAGCCAATTTTGGTTTTGACCATTAAGCTTTTCTCTAAAAAGAGATTTAGAATGCGAGTCCATTTTTTCATAGCTCCTGTAGTTATCGCGATTCCCTAAGAAAACATTGAAATTTGCCCACCCTGTACCTAAATGATTCTCATATTGACGTTTATGTGGTAAAAAATTGCACCGCCTGTTTCAATTAAAAAAATAAACAAATCAGATCTTGGTTGTTTACCTTTTCAATAATAGCGGGATACCCGATACCAGATAGTACGTCCAATCGATGCTTAACTTGTTGCAAGTATATTTTATAACCTTGAATACACAAACAGTTGCACGGGAAATTACGTGAAAGGGAAAAACCCGACGTAGCAACATTCTTGTCCTGGAATTTCCTGTGGATTTGCAATTTTCCTTTATGAAAATTGCCAGATTTTGTTTTTATTGACAACTAAGTACTTACAAACACGATAATAACCGCTGCATGCACAATCAAAAAGGGCAAATCGGTGTGGGAACGCCGTTTTTCAAAACTCACTAAACAGAGCTCATCATTACAGGTCGGTTCCTGCAGTTCTTGTGAACCGGGTAACTGCAACAAAATATCACAAAATGCAAACAAAATTTTGATAAGTCCCTAGCCCTACCTCCGGCGACCTAAATCTATCGGGCATCTTCTGGAGGAACTCCACTTTTGCATACCAGGAAGTCGCACAGAAATCCACAACTACGCACACTGATTTTAATTGCTGTTAGAAGTGCTAACACTGGGTAGTAATACTACTGCACTAATAGACCATGATACAACTATACAACTATAGTTGTATCATGCTACTAGACTACTACAGTTATAAACGTTGCATTATTTGTTACGTAGACAGTGTTGCCAACAGTCGATAATCGGTTTCCACCAGAAGGTCAAATAAAATCTACCAGAATTCTACTAATAATAATAATGTTTTTTTTTAAATAGAATAATATTTTATTCACAACTTCACAACAGCACAGATAAACAAAAGTAAAAAACAATAACATTAACATTTAAAATATTTATTTTCTATTTTTATTAAAAATAGGAAACATAAACATTACAACACAAACATACAGTTGCTGTTAAAGGTGTGGATTCCCAATTGTGCTGCTTTAATTCACTTTTTAACACAAATATTGAATATTGTATTCGTTAAAAGTCTCATTAACAAAATGCAAAGCGCAAGTGACGTAAGATTCGTAAGAGAACCCTTTTATAAGCTATTTTTACATGTTTTTCCCCTAATTACGAGTAGATAATTTGAAAAAATCCCCTATTATGTATTTGAATCAGATTTTTTTCCCTCAAAATGCTATTATACTTACTTGAATCATAGCCAGCTTTATCAGTTTCCGCTACGCCTCAGCGGGTATGAATGAAGCTGGACATGCTTCAATAGTGTTTACATTGCTTTTGACTACTAATTTATAAAATTGAAGAAAAATACCAGGAATTCACTAAGAAATTTGTGTAATCTACCAGATTTTCTACTATCTACCAGATTGAAAATTAGTCCACTAAATACGTGTTTCATTCTACCAGATTTAGTAGAAAATCTACTAAGTTGGCAACACTGTACGTAGAAGATAATTCTCGCGGCAAACTGCGGTTCTGGTTGCTTCCTCCACTTTACCGACGAGTCACAGAATCGGGACTGCATGCTGACCTTCATATCAGAACACAATATACAAGCAAATGCTGTTGCGGTCACACCGATCAAGCTTGTTCGTTTGTTGACTATCAACTATAGTGGTTTTTAAATCTTTGCTGATTGTGTGAACACGAGTTTCGAGTTGCAAAAGGGCGAAACAATTTTTTTAAACTGTAGAAGCTTATATTAAACTATAAGAGTTTCTTCGAGTAAGTTATAAGCAGAACTAAACTAATTACAATGCATTAGGTGCAAAGTGGACATTTCTCACGCTACATATCTTAATGTGATCAGCAGAAAGCTAAGGCTGCAAAGATAAGACAGGTCGACACTGGATCCTGATATAATTCCGCCACCCCAAGACAAATTTACATATTTTGCATAAAAAAATATTAAATTTTAGATTGAATCAATTGCAAAGGTTCCCTTCGGGGCTCTTTACTTAAAATGCGAAAGCTTTGTCTTTGAAACTTTGGCGTTTACAATATACTATTATGATACATAAAGATTAATCATAGTAAAGAAATAATTAAAAGAAATAAAGTTGGTAGGTATGTTGATACAATCTCAAATTTAGAAAAATTTAAAAAGATTGGTTGGTTGAATTGAATTTGGTAATGCAGATTAAATACAAAAAATAAATTGTAATTTTATCTTGAAAAGTTATAACATTTGAGTATTTCGTATTGGTGATGGAAGAATAGATAATGTTAGTATGCGACAAATATGCTTGCTCTGTAATAATATAATTGTAGTATGTATAGATCAGATTAGGTAATTTTAAAAGTGGGCAGCAATAATCGTACTTTACTATATAAGATGAAATTTTGTTTAAAAACATGATCGAATAAAAATTTAAATTATGTACAGACGTTTTTGAAAAAATCTATTTAGAACTAATAAAAAACTTTGAAATTATGCCTTTATTTGTATAAAATTTGGTTATATGCAAATAAAATGGGTTGTTAACAAGTGGTTAACTAGTTGATGTGAGTATACAATCAGTGAAGAGATTGTGGAATACAGTTTAATTAGCTACAAAGCAGGGGCAGACTCCCCTTGGGCCTTCATACCTTACGAATGCGGGCCTCTGCTGGCCCCCAGTCTAAAAATCTGGGTACCTACATACTTAAAAAAAATTGTGAAGAAAATATCCGTGTATATTGTATCAAGTATTTGAAGTGGCAAAATTAATAGGAGAAATACTATCATGGAAAATTTTTGGAAATAATAAACTTGCTTGCCAAACTTGCACCAATTTTAAATAAGTACTTGGAAGTTGCTATAGAGAAAAGTAGAAAACGTTACCAAATACAAGAGGCAAAAGGGCGAAACTCCCGTGGTAGAGGCAGTCTTCTATCGAAAACCACTGTAAAATGTGATATGATTTATATTGGAGGCATTGAAAGAAAAAATTGTAAGCGAACTGGACATATCTTAGATTTCTGTATATCAGATAGCTGTGATAATTTATAAGCCAAAAATTTATTTGGATTACTAAATCGCTTGAGAAAAAGTTATCAAGCGGAGTTTTGCAGATGGTAATTGAGAAAAGAGAAAATAAATCAAAGTAAATGTGATGAAAATACAACTTCTAAAGCAGAATCTTTACGCGGCAAGTTGCAGGAGTACAACATTATTTCAATAGCAAATGTAGTTTTAATTTTTTAGGAGCAAATAAAAAAGTTACAAAATGACAATGGACATCGTTATTGTTGTGAGTAATTCTCAGAGCTTTATACATCTACGTATAAATTCTAAACTAGAAGCCTAGATATGGATATTTATAGAAGAAGAACTGTCAAAAAGCACAGGCGTAGCCAGGAAAGCAAAAATGGATGGTGAACAGTGTGGCAACGAAAGACCTAAGAATCTGATGGATGCGTTCTGAGTTGGAGTTGTCACTGTTATCAAAGATGCTATCAGGGTTGCTCTAGAATAATAGTCTAAATAAAATATTTTCAAAAAATAAAGAATTGATTGCATGTTTGTAATACGTCAATCCATAACATTTTTCCAAATTTGAGGAAGAAAGATTCCCTACAGAAGAACAACTTACAAAACTGGCCATCTTTGTTTTGTTGTTGTTTGTCAGTCATCTTGGCTCCTTGTATATAGGGCATTGATAATAGCAGCAAGGTTGCTATCCTTGTGCTATTTTTGTCTCATATTTTTTAAGTTGCTCGATCGTTTGGTGGGTTAGTCTTGCTTATTCTCAGTACATATACTGACTACCAATTCCTTTCGATGTTCCACCTGGACACATCTGTTTCCTTTTTCATTTGATCGTATACTTAAGCGCTTGTTTGGTAATATCTGTATTTGGCTTGCGCTTCATATGGCCTTTCCACTTCCATTGTATTGATTGTTTTCACAATTTGTTTTTGACTTGTTCTTTCCCATAATTCTCTGCTTGAGAGTTTGTTGGACCAATATATCTTGAAAATTCTTCTTAAGCACTTGCTAATAGAAGTTTGAAGTTGTTTAACTTGTTTTTTGTTCAAGGACCATAATTTCGTACCATATAATATCGCACTTTTCATATTATTGGTATTATAACGACACACTTTTCTTTTCCAAGTTAATTCATTCGAAGACCACAGTTTTTTTTTATGTTTTTGAATTTGTCTTGTGCTCTACCAATTCTCCTTTTAAGGCTTTTTCAAACTGGCCACTTCAGCGAGTTGTTTCATAGGTACCTTGTCAAACAATGATCACAAGAAGTGATACCTTTATTGACTCGCTTAATGAAGAAACTAATATGAATATGAATCAGAATCAGATGAGGTACAGAAACCTGAAGAAAGGCTTGAAATAAACAGAAATCCAGAAAATGCAAGGAGCAGAAGAAATATACTAACTGCCAGGCCTGTTTTTATACTCGTAGACAACAATATGCATTTACAAATTTATTTGTAAAATACCAATATGCAGGGTGTTATGGAAGTCTAGATAATAAATTTAACTACACAGAGATTTCATGAAACTGAATAACTTATTACTATATTATTTTTTCGAAAACAATTCCAAAACCGAATTCAAATTCAAAATAGTGTTACTTGTGCTCATGGCACAAAACACAAAAAATGTCTGCGAAATGGAAACCAACAAGAACTGCATAGATACTGATAAAACTTTTAATTAACATCTGGTAACTAATGTACCTTATTACAGTTAGTACTTTATTAGCTATTACTTGAGATAGGTAAGTTATTAACGGCATGCTTTTGTGCGATAAGAGCTCTGTAGTTTTAGTGTAATTGTGTTAAACATACATTTGCTTACTAAACGAATCATCAAATATTGGGGGTATAATTGCTAAGATATACGATTGAAAGAGAAACGGTAAATAGAGAAGTTGTTTAGTTTGACCAGCTCTATCGCTGGTTAAAATTATTAGGTGGACTTCCATAACACCCTGTATATTAACGTTTAGCCGCACACAGGTTTCTAGGAGGAGCTAAATAAATTAAAAATAATCAAATCTCCGTTATGGGCAAGCCTTTTTCAAAACCGATTAGAAGGCTTTATGAGTGTTGAGAAAGATATTCTCGAGTCTAACGATTTTATTACTTTTTGGGAAAAAATTAAAAGATCATCAGTAGTACCTTTCGCCAATATTCTAACCTAGATACTAACGCTGTATTGAAATGGCAAATACATTTTTACATCCCTTATCTAAGAGACAAAGAAAGTATTGTATTGTATTCTATTTTAGAGTCCCTATATGACGAAATTGCTATTTTAGTAATAAGCATAGAAAGTAGAATTTACTTCATCGAGTGATCACCGAGAGATCAGCAAATAACTTTCTATGCGCATTATACACATGATTGTTTCTACGAGTTTAATTACTGCTTAACAGTACTTTAAAAATAATCCAAAACAAGTAACGTTCAATCTAGTTGCTGTGAATAAGCTTGTTTTGTCAAAAATTATTCATTTTAAATTTTTCAAAGTGTTTAAAGACGAACAGAAAGTGTTTTACTTTATGTGCTTCGATTCAAATCGACGAAAGGAAGTTGTTTACAGCAGCATTTCCATAGCAACGATCTTTTTCTATGCCTCCAAATGTTATAAAGAAGCCAACTTTCTATTAGCATGCAGAAAAAACATGTTTTCTTAATTTCATCTGTCTCTGTCCACCTGTCTGTTGGCGTTATAGCTCACAAAATAAAGAGTGATCAAACAAATTTATAATTCGAGATTTTCAGGTTAAGTTTTGTGTTAGTTTGTGTCAAATAACAAACAAAACTTAACCTACTAACCTCGAATTTGACATCGGCTGACAACAAACTTCAATACTGCCAAACGTATAACACGAAGCACAGGCGACTCTAATTATAAATTTAAATGATCATTACCTGTTAGAGGAAGACGAAATTTTACATGCGGATTTTATGTCTTATTTATATAGATCCTGAAGCTATTGAACTGCTCTGCCGGCGTGGTCTAGCTGTTAAAGCAACGGACTATCAATATTAGTAATCGAATTCGGTCTGGTAGAAGGTCTGGGAGCGAACATGGGTGTCCCGAGTTCGAATCCCGGCGACTGCAATGTTTGATAATTTGCAAATAGATATAATTCGCGAGACGGAAGTTCCGTGGAAGCCCCTGTACGGATTTTTACTACCTATCTTCCGCATTTTCTTATTATTTTTATAGAAGTGTTAAAGATATATTTTCTCACCACTTTAAGACAATATTCTTTATTCCGAAAAAATACAAAAATAAGGGGGCACATCTAACACATCGATATTCAATACCTAAGTTCTTAACTTGTCCTGTGTCCTTAATTGTAACAACTTAAAAACACACAACGGTCTTCACCCGCTCAAAACCTGCTTGTTCTTCCACGTTCGGCGATAGACTGCGCGTTCCCCCTCCCGCACATCCGCTCGTCAACTCCGCGTCCCCTAGCGGCGCACTTCCGTAGCACTCACCCGCGAAACGCTGAATTTAAAATATTTATCACTCGGCCATTCCTGATTTTACGACCTCCTGGTTCGTTGCTTGGGAAACGCTCGGATGTCCTCGTTGATCTCCGCCTCCCTCCAACACGTAATCCTTGAACCGCAATGGCCTCCCCACCTCTCGCTTCGTTCGAAGGTTAACCGGTCTCGCTGCCACCGTTACAGCACCTGATGTTGTTTGACCCACTTCGGAATCTCGCGTTGCTCGCCTTGAAGCGGCGACCTTGACCTCGTTCTCGTCCTCCCCGCATGCGACGTTGTCACGTTTCTTGCCTCCACTAATCCGGATAGGTTCCTCTAGTTCGCTCGTAGATTCGTCCTCTCCGCTTTCGTTCTCCACTGGATTTTTGTACACTTTCAACCTGGACACGTGCACTTGGGTCGTGAAGTTCCTGTTCGCACCATCTGCCACTGTATTAATCCTATAAGTGTCATTCCCTAAATCTCCGGTCACTGTGTATGGGCCCTTATATTTTCTTTGTGTTTTTACCGGTTCCCCCGTGGAAACTGGCGGAGAACGCACGTAAACAATGTCCCCGACGTTAAATCCTTCGTGTTTATACCGTTTACGGTCAAACCGCTCCTTATATTTTATCTGCTCGTTTGTAACCTTTTCACGCACTTCGTCCTGTAACTTCGCTGGTAATACGTAATCGTCATTGTTTCCCGCGAATTCCCGTAAAGCACCATCGTGAAAGTTAGCTCGAAATCCATACAATGCTTCGAATGGCGTTTTCCCTGTAATTTTATTTACCACACTATTCGCGTCACGTTGTACTTCCTTTAAACAACTGTCCCACATTCGCTCCGTTTTCATTTTCGTTAAAATCGCCGGCGTAATGGTCCTATTCACTCGCTCGCAGACTCCGTTCGCTCGAGGATGTCTTGTGCTATTTAGCACGTGACGTATCCCATTACTCGCGCAATACTGTTCGAACCCGTCAGCTGTGAAGCTGGTTCCGCGATCCGTCACAATCATCGCTGGTAGACCAAAATCGTTCACAAAATCGCGCAAACACTTCAATGTACTGCTCGTTTTTGTGCTCGGCACCGCATAAAGTCTAATAAACCGTGTGAGAGCATCAATTACCACCAAAACGTGGGCGTTCCCTCGCGCACTTTTCAAAAAGGGGCCTAGATGGTCCAAATGGACTCTTCCCATCGGCCTCTTCGGAGAAGGTATCGGGTGCAACTCTCCCGCTTGCTTACCTCCAGGTATTTTCACCAACAAGCATTCTACGCAAGAACGAATGTGCTGTCTGACGTAATGCCTCAGTCCAGCGAACCAATAATTTCCTAATATTAAATCCACTGTTCGCTCCACACTAAAATGACCCGCCATATCATGGAATTTAATTACCGTACTTTTCCGCATGCTAGTGGGGATTACAAAAAGTTCTCGAATTTTCCCGTTTACAGTAACTTCGCGCACTAATCGTCCGTTACGTAACTTGTACTTTTGAACAACCTGTTTTTCGTCTTTATCACGCTCACTATTCGGCAACTTGAGCACTCTTATTATTTCTTGTAACTTATGATCGCTGCTCTGGATTAACAAAATCCACTCCTCTTCTGGCATTATATTGTAAACCTCCAGACGTTGTTCGTAGATTTCTTCCATCGTGTCCGTGGCTGCTTCCACTGGAGATCTACTCAATGCATCCACGTGCTGCATCTTCTCGCCTTTCCTAAATTTAATCTCAAAGTCAAATTCCTGAAGTAAATGGCTCCACCTAGCAATTTGTGCGTTTGTAGTTTTTTGCATATTTAAGTATACCAACGCTTGACAATCGGTTACCACTGTGAAATGCATATGCAGCAATAATGGCCGCAATCTGTCCATACACCAAACGACCGCCATCAGTTCGAGCCTGCTACTGTGATATCTCGACTCTGCATCTGTCGTTTTTTTTGACACCGCGTATACCAAATGCATTTTCCCGTCTGCCCCTCGTTGTAACATCATCCCCGCTAAACCAACTGCACTCGCGTCCGTATGCAGTTCTGTATACGAACTCGGATTATACAGCTGCAAGACCGGCGCTGACGTCAAAGCGTCCTTCAACTCGTCAAACGCCACCTGCTGTTTGTCTGTCCACATAAAAACATTGTCTTTCCGCGTTAAATCGCTTATCGGTCTCACTTTCACCGCATATCCTTTCACGAAGCGTCTAAAAAAACCTGTTAATCCCAGCCATCGTTTTACTTCGCGCACATTTCCCGGTCGCGGAAAATTCTCTATGACCTTCACTTTCGCTGCACCTGGGGAAATTCCCTCCGCAGATAATTTGAATCCTAAAAAGTCCACGCTTGAAGCACCAAAATGACATTTGCGTAGCTTCATCGTAAGATTCGCGGCACGGAAGGCCTCGAACACTTGTCGTAACCGCTCCAACATATCGTCCCAGTTTTTTGCTGGTATCAGCACGTCATCTAAAAACGCCATCGCGACCTTGTTCCTCAAAGGCCCTAGTACTCGCGTCATTAGCCTAGCAAAGTTCGATGGACTATTGCACAATCCGAAACACATTCGCGTGAATTCCCCCGTTTCATCTGGCGTAACAAAAGCTGTTTTACACCTAGACCCTTTCGCTAACGGTAACTGAAAAAACGCGTGTGCTAAATCCAAGGTAGTGAACATTGTACACCCTGCTAAATGTTCAAATTGATCATCCATGTTCGGCAATGGATAATGTTCTTTCACTGTCTGTTGGTTCAACTTTCGAAAATCTACCACTAGCCTTGGCTCCTGTGAACTTTTCGCCACTAATAACACCGGCGACGCGTATGGCGAAGTGGTATCTGTCGCAATACCATTTGCCTTCCACTCGCGCACGATTTTTGCGATGGTTTCTCGCTCGTGTGCAGTCACCCGATAAGCTCTCGTACGCACCGGCACATTATTGTCAACTATGTTCATTTCCATTAACTGGGTACAACCTAGTTCGCTTAAGTTTTGCGCGAAACACCCCCGAAATTCGTTCACCAAGCTTGTTAGGTTCCGCAAATCTCGCTGCGATATTTCTTCACTCACGTTTAATTGTTCACTTGTAATCGCTTCTCTGCATAATTCAATTTCCATCACGCTCATTTCTTGTCCACAAATATTCTTCGAATCAATGTTCACACCGAATTCCCGAATTTTGTCTATCTTTTCGCCTTTCACTACGAAGTTTGCATCGTCACTTTCGTTGGCTACTGGCACCGTGAATTTGCCTCCATTTATGTCCACACTCACGAAGTTTATGCTCCTGGGTTCCAAACTTTGATCTTCCGCAGCAGTTATCTCTACTGATTGCGTGGAAACTGGCAAATTAATTTGCGCAAACGGTTCCTCACTACGCAAACCAAAATGCAGTACATCGTCTACCCGCACATATGCTAACTCAGGGTGTTCGGTAAAGTTCTGCCCCAGCAATACACGTAGATTCTGTACCCCACACGGAACCACGTAAAAATTCACATCTTCTACGTTAATTCCATCTAGATTCACTCTAGCTTTCGCAAAACCTTTGCTGATTACCGCACTGCTTCCGAATCCTGTCAGTCTGTTTTCCGTTTTTTCAACTTTTAATTTTAAATCTCTCGCGGCTTCCTCAGTCACTGTGCTCACCGTAGCACCAATGTCAATGAAACATTTTATCGCTTCTTGCTCGTTTATTTTAACATTCCGTATGAACTTCGTTGCCGCACTTTCTGCTAAATTCTTTGGTTCAGTCCCTATTCTCCACACTTGATTCACAGATTCACTTCTCTGCGTCACACGTTCTGGACATTCTCTGCTGATGTGGTCCGGTTTTTTACAATTGAAACATACCACTTTTCTTGGTTTAGTGCATTCTCTGGCTAAATGCGATGGTTCACCGCAGTTGAAACACTTCCACTTCTCCTTCTTCACTTCAGGATGCTTTTGTGCACCCGGTATGGCTGGTTTCGTTGCTTCCTGAGGTTCACTTTTCACCCCGACGAAGCTGCTGCTATTGTTTTGGGGTTTGTGTGGCTTTTCACTTTTTTCTGCCCGGAAACGTCCACTCCTCGCATCACCGATTTCTTCGCACTCTTGCAGGTCCTGTAACAACTCCACTTCGTTGCCTTGAGTTTTTCCCATTGCCACATTACACAAATCCTTGTTCCACAATCCTACTAAGATTTGCGCTTTGGTTTCTTTAAAATTCAGCTTAACGTCCTTACACAATTTGAATTTTTCGTGAAAGTAGGAATTTATGCTTTCATTCCGGCTCTGCACCCTCGCTGTCATTCGCTTCCACTTCTCCGTTTGCGACAACTCTCCACTGAACATTTCTTCAAATTTCTCCGCGAATTCGTCGAATGTTTTTAACTTCTCCCAGTTACTTTCATGCCAATGTTTTGCACCTCCAACCAAATGTGTACGAGCTGTTTCCAAAGTGAAAGCATCTGGCCACCGGTGCAATAGCTGCATACTTCTTATGTTAGCTATCCACCTTTTTGCTTCACTTTTACTTTCTCCATTAAATGTACTGATTGTCCTCGTTAAATCAGGCATTATGTGATATGCCATTTGATTTCCCGTAACCGCACTCCCGGCACTACTCGTTTGCCCGGCTGTCACTTGTGTGATAAGTCTTTCAAACAAAGCGTCTCTTCGCCTGTTCTCTGCTGTCATAATCTGCATCATTCTGATTACATCACTGTCAGTATTCACTCGATTATTGTCCGCGTTCGCGTTCACCTCCGGCGTGTTAAAGCTTGAACTTCCCGCCCGATCCAAATTTCCCACCTGTTCACCCAACATGATGAGGTCGTCGCTCTCGCTGTCACTACCTCTCACTCCCCCACTTTGTCCCTCGCGTTCACAGCGCAGTTGCAAACGCGCCTGGAACCTCTCGAACTCGTCGGTCATCCTCTCGAGAATCTTCGTTCGCTTCCGTAAAATGTTCCAATCACGTTCGCTTTTCCCCTTCTCGTCGACGTGTCGCTACGTCACTTCCTTTCTCGATGCACAAGATGTTCACGCCCCTAACGGTCAAATTACAGGCTGGCGCTCCATCCGTCGTCGGCCATGTTGACACGTTACCACAGCACTTGAATATTCCGTTTTTCTTGCTTTTTCGCTCGCCTTGGGCACTTGTGGACACGTCCCTCTGCTCTATTTCCCCCGGAAATCACGCAGACACGGAAGTATCCCACTTCTGAACTATGTTAAAGATATATTTTCTCACCACTTTAAGACAATATTCTTTATTCCGAAAAAATACAAAAATAAGGGGGCACATCTAACACATCGATATTCAATACCTAAGTTCTTAACTTGTCCTGTGTCCTTAATTGTAACAACTTAAAAACACACAACGGTCTTCACCCGCTCAAAACCTGCTTGTTCTTCCACGTTCGGCGATAGACTGCGCGTTCCCCCTCCCGCACATCCGCTCGTCAACTCCGCGTCCCCTAGCGGCGCACTTCCGTAGCACTCACCCGCGAAACGCTGAATTTAAAATATTTATCAAGTTTATAATAGTTATTAGTATTTATTGAAATTTTAAATTACTTAATAAAAAACTAATGTAAGTTACTTAATTAATAAAATCACAAATAAGTTCCTAAAAAATGATAAATTTTTTGACATTTCTTTTATGTTCTAGAACGCTAAAGAATTTTGCATTCTAGATCATAAAAGTATTTCGCAGTTAAGTGACAAAAAAGAATAACTTTGCTTACTGAGAATTTAACGAAAATGTCAACATTTGATGACAGTTTTCGAAAAACACATAAATATATCTTAAGGAATAATTTTGCACAGAATCGAGGAAGATCAGAATTCGTATTTAGAAAATACACAAGTTATAGACTTTAGACAGAGTAGATACTAGTGGCCGATATTGGATAGGCAACACATTGAATAGTACTATTAATTTGTACCTACTCTATAATTTCTGTTTGTCTTCAAATTTTCATGTCAAATAATCTATTGTACTTTTCGTATTATACCTGACAAATTTCTTAATTAAACATTTTTTGAAGTGTCGAAATAGTCATCAAACTTTATGTGTATAAGAAAAAAAAATCACGAACATATGAAAAATAACTTTAAAGTTTGTCCGAAATGATAAAGATGACAATGAAGATATCAGGTAAGTACATTTGTAATACAGTACCTTCAGAAATGACCGAACGCTGATTAAGGACGTATAGTTTGTTTAGTAAACGTAAAAACACACAATGGGCTTTGATTTGCAAAATTTCTCGAGTGTACTTCCAAAACTGATCTTCGGGTATTATTTAAATACTGTGTTGGATAGATACTGTTAACTTAGAGTTAATTAATAAGTATTTTTATAACATTTTATTAAAGTTTTAGAATTTTCTGAAAAATATCAGCTTCGAGACCGAAAGAAATATTAATTGACATTGATTGTCATTTTCAAGTTCAAACCCACTTTTATACAGGTGTGGAAACCTTTGCAAAGCAAAATGCAGACTCCCTAGTACAAAAATTGTATGCATATGCCAACTTAAAAAAAAATGTGTTTACTCAACAGATTATAGGTAGGAAACCCATTTAAGAGGAATTGGTATTGCTGTATAACAAACCATTCTCCTTAGTCTTCATGGCAGTGGCGTTCGAGTGGGTACTGGGGGTAAACACTTTATTATGTTACCATTTATTAATTTCATTCCGTGAAAATAAATAACACTCAAGGTAACTCTTATGAAAACAGTCTTAATTTTTCACAATCATAAAATTTTACCGTGCAAGAAATAAACTAAAATAAATCGAAATAATCTTATACAATACATTTACAATACATTTTTTATTATAAACACAAAACTTATTTAAGTGTCTTCATGTAAAGTGGAAACTCCAGTTTCAATCACATCAATTCAATTTTCAAAGTTAGTTTTAGGAAAAAATAATACAGTTTACCTAAGATAAGTAATTTGCCTATTCTATCCTAAATGCTGTTCACATAAGCTGACAAATGAAACTACGCTTCGTCAGACATAAATGTTACATTCAACACCTTATCGTCATCTAAATGTCAATTTGTGATCTCCAGTCATTTTCAAATAATTCTTCTACCACCCTTATCTTGCACGAATACATGTGGAGATTTTTTATTAAAGCCTTACGACACCATCCAATAGAAATACCGAAGTATAAAGGAATATATGCGTAAATTACGCTGTAAATGAGTAATTTATTGTTTACATACCAATCTGGAAACTGATTTGTGCGGGTTTAGTTGCATTAAAACAGTAGGTCTGCCTGTTGACTTGCTTTTGCAGATGCAGTGATTGTCTTCGAAACGGTGAATAATAATTCGCGTATGGTGAGCAAAAGCATCGTAATTGATTTGCACACCTGGAAACACCTCAGTAAATTGTTCGATGCATGACTGAATGAAATATGACCATGAATCATCCTGATTTCGGGTTCCACTGCGAGAGTGAGCTATTAAAATAAAAGCATCTTGTTCAGGTGTAAACGGCATGTTTATAATTTGTAGTCTATAATAAGAAAATAACCTCAAAACTGTTAACTAGTGTGTATACTTACACCAAACTCAAATGTGTTAATTAGAGAAGTACCTAAGTTTTGCAAAAGAATAGAAAACAGAACACTGCGCATGTAGCTAACATCAAATAGTTAAAACAACTAACGCCGAAGTAATGACCACTCAAAAACGTTCAATCATTTGTGAATGCACTGTGTATTAAAGCAAGAGAAAACTAAATTGTCTTGTTTGTAGGTTCCGCAATCTAATAAAACAAAGTTTTGTAGCCAAAAATTATTTTTATTATTGTTTTTCAAAATATTCGCCCTTAAACTCTGTACATTTAAGCATTCTATAAAACTAATTTGCAAAACATAAATGCCACCCTTCTTGAGTCACATGACAAACAAGTTTTTTGAAGCATGTATAGGAGTCGCTGTACATTTTATGTATTTATGTATGTATTTATTGCAGGAAATAGAAAGTAATCGGAAATTGCTAGGTCGGGACAGTATGGAGGATATCCTAGCAATTTTAAAACTTCTGTTGCTTGATGTGCAATATGACGTAAAACATTGTCATAGTGCAGAACGATCTCACTTCTTGGACGCCGTAAACGAGCTTTTTGAATAACGTCTGGCAGGCATATTGTTGTGTACTATACTGTTTAAAGCACGACAGTTGTGATAGGTCAGAGAAAAGAAGCAAGCAATAATTTTCTTACCCACACTTTGAGATCGCTTTACTTTAACTGGATTAGGATCTGTTGGAAACACCCATTGTGCGGGCTGCCGCTTAGATTCGGGATCAAATGCATATATCCAGCTTTAGTCACCAGTTATGATGTTGTAAACTGCTTTCTGATTTAGACCTACTTTCGCCATGTTTCTTAAGGGTTTTCTTACACCATTCCACACGCTGTTGTTTTTGTACTTCTGTTAAACTGCGTGGTATCCACCGATAACAGAATTTTTTTACACTCAAATGATTATGTAAAATCGTGTCTATTGCAGTTATGCCAATGTCTAAGGTGCTCCTAATCAATCTATATGTGACTCCATTGTCCTTCCGAATCATTCTTCGCACGGCGTCTGTGTTTGTTTCGGTAACTGCGAAAATCGTCGCTGAGTGAAGCTCATTCAAATTTAAATTCATTAACCCAACTATAAACAGTACTCTGCGAAGGCGCTTGGTCATCAAATGCAGCAAGAAGCCATCCAAAGATTTCTTTCAGAGATAGAAAACTTTTAAAGGAAATCATGGCTCTAAAATTTTCTCTCGTTAAATTAATTTTTGCTGCACACCACTTATTTCAAAATTAACTTGTATAATAGCTGTTGCAATTATCAAAACTAAATTTGAACTGCCAAACTAGAAAGCAACAAACATTTGTTTCATAGCAAGTTTGATTTCCATGGTGCACTTGATCTATTAGTTTGCAGAAACTATGGGTGTTACCCTCGTATAAGTTTTAAAAGAAAAAGAAACAAATGCGATATTCAACGCTACAGAAACGTTTTTTGACTTTGGCAATAATTTCAACAAAAAATTAATGCACGATCATGGGTTTTTGTTTTAAATCCAGTTAACCATCCGTTCTCTTTGAACATTAAGGCCATTTCTTTAATTTTTTCTTCTACTACAACCTATTCCAAATTTTATACCGTTGGAAACAAATTAAAACTTCTACGGAAATAAATGAAAAAAAACTGTGATTTAAAAAAATGTTTACGACGGCATAACATTAAAAAAATCTGGTGTTATACACGTACACAACTTCCTTTTAAAGTAAGTGATCTTATAATTAGCCAAAAATTAGATTTTTAATTTTTAAGCATTTGTCAAAATTTTTCAAAAAATACAAATTCTACAGAAACCGTACAAAATAGAGCAAAATATTAGTTTTTCTATCAAAAAAAGTGTAAATACTTTAATAATAAACTATTTTTGATACATATACCGACTTTTTCAGTTTTATTAAAAAAAATCTCGCCGTTTAAGGGTTAATAGTAGGAGAAATATTACAAAACCTCCCTAGGAAAGCTTTAGTTTTCCTTACCACCATCTATAACAGCATCCTGCGATTGTGTCATTTTCCTATTCAGTGAAAGCATGCGCAAGTAACTATGATTGCCAAGCCTGGAAAACAACCAACACAACCTTCATACTATAGACCCATATGTCTCCTACCGTTAATGTCAAAAATCTTTGAAAAATTACTCCTCAAAAGTATTAAAGAAACCTTAGACCTAGACCTAATAATTCCATCTCACCAATTTGGATTCCGAGAACACAAGTCGACAGTGCATCAAGAACATAGAATTGTAAACAAGATTATAGAGAGTCTTGAAACCAGAAAAGTATGTGCAGCCATATTTTTAGATATCCAGCAAGCATTTGACAAGGTATGGCATAAGGGCCTACTCTATAAAATTATGAAGCACTTTCCGAGTCAGTTATACCTTGTAATAAAGTCCCATCTAAGCGAGAGAACATTCCAAGTAAAAATCAATGATGCAGTCTCAAGCCACCAATACATCTCTGCAGGTGTGCCGCAGGGCAACGTACTGGGACCACTTCTCTATTTAATTTATACCTCTGACATACCAACCACCCGACACACCGTAATAGCAACGTTTGCCGACGATACAGCGATTTTATCCATCAGTGAGACAGCAGGAACCGCTGCAATAAATTTACAAAGCCACCTCAACTTAATAAAAGACTGGTTCGAGCGTTGGAGAGTTACAGTTAATAGTGATAAGTCCGCTCAAATAACCTTCACCAATAAACGTACTCAGTGTCCACAATTAGCAACCAATAACACCCCAGTACCAATTAAATCCGAAGTGAAATACCTCGGTTTACATCTGGACCAAAAATTAACATAGCGCAAACATATAAAGACTAAAAAGGATAAATTAAATCTCAAACTCCGACAAAAGGATTTTCTATTAGAATGGTGCTCCCAGCTTTCCTTATCCAATAAGGTTTTGCTATACAAGAGCATCCTGAAACCCGTGTGGACATATGGGATCCAGCCATGGGGATGTGCAAAAGCCTCACATACAGAAATTCTTCAACAATCTCAGTCGAAGACCCTCCGAATCATAGCAAATGCTCCTTAGTATGTCAGAAATGATACACTGCACACCGACTTACAAATCCCATATATACTTGATGGGTACCATCTGTTAGTGGGAACTTACCAGAAAGCTGCTAGATTGACGGACGTTTACAGGAGTGTAAGGAGTGAGACTGTATCTACAGGAGCCCAGGGTTTTGTCGTGTTGGAGTTGGTTGCGTGGTTGGAGGAGCATCGAGGTTGTGCTGTCAATGAGCTTAGCTGTGAACGTCAGGAGCAGTAGTGTTTAATGTAAATAGCAGTGAAATCAGAGGAAATCAGGTTGGTCTTAATTAGTTCTATAACAGAATATTGAATAAGAAAAACAATGAGTGAAATAAAAAGTAACACAGTACTTACTTTGGTGATTTGAGTAATTGATTTGTGAATAGAAAGGATATTTGTCAATTTTGACATGATTATTGTTTGGTAGTTGTTTAAAGTCTAACTGACATTTAGTAGCAGTCAATAATTAAAAATCCATATAAAATTAGAATATCAAAGAACAGATAACTAAATTAACGACCCACACCCTATTAAGAGTCTCAAATGCATTACAGTTATTAAACAGAATAATATAAAATTTCGAATTAAATAAAAGGTGTCTCAATGTTATAATATTTTACATAATATTAAAGCAATTAACTGAATGGCTTGTAAAATACAATAAGCCAAGCCACCAATGCAATATATAGCAGGTTATATAAATTCAGAATTGTGTACAGCGCAGTTGGGTAGGCGGTAGGCTTGCATTAAGCAAGTCCTCGGTTCTAATCGCGCTGGGGCCGAAATTTTTCCGCAGCCTTGGCGATTGGAGTCGAGCTCGGTGAGACCATTCACAGTTGGGCACCAAATTAACTGTGCTCTACTCAGACCCATAGACCTAAGAGATGGAGTAACAAGATCAACACATCACCATGACACACACCTCACACAATGATTGCTGCGCAAGCGTAGTAGGCGCGCTCCAACTTTGTAACTCGAATCCGGAGCCAGTTGAGCATTGTACCGCCAGATGCAAGCGCATAAAGCACCAGCCTCTACACCACAAGATAAAATGAGGTTATCGATAATACATACATACAATACATATACAATTTTTTGCCAATCTATTATAATTCAAAACTGAAATAAAGTTTAAAAATCAACAATATTACACTTATTGCAATAATTGTATAACATAGTAATCAAATATACAATTAATTCTAATTTTTTCCGATGTAAACAGTGTCTCCAACACTAATGTCGGCACCATGCGAGAACATACCTAACTGGATTCCGAGAACTGGAGAGTCCCCGTCTAGTTCGATTTGTTTAAGATCTCTTAACTTTCTGTATCTAAAACACATATTAAAACTAATATGTTACCTTATTTTCTACATAATCATGCAGAGTAAACATCTTAGTTTCAAAGTGAAACATATGCAATTTGTTAAGAAAATAATTATCGATGTGGTTTGCAAAATTACATCCCTTACTACACTTATTGATTTTTTCCATTGAAGAAAATATCGTAGCTGTTGAAATGTGTATTTGAAGAAGATGGTACGTTGCACTAGGTAGTGGTTATGATTAAGCAAAACATTGGTACATAAACTTGAAAAATCAAATTTTAGCATATCTCTACAAAACTTCGAATTTGAGGTTTTTACGTAATTCTAAACTTTTTAATAAAATATTTCAACAACACAAAGTATACTATATTTTTCGAATTGTTTGCTATTGTAGATTGTATTATACTAGTAATCTACAATAGAAAACAATCAAAACTGAAAAAAATATTTAAAAGATACAGAACTTTCAAGATGGAAGACAATGACACATATTGTATATTCTAATGTCATTTTGCAAACACGTGGTGGTCAAAGTTATTAGATAGTGGGTAGTGTGTACCTACTAAGAGAAGAATATTAAAGAGATGGCGAGAGATTGTTTGAACACCTCATGTCTAATTTTTAACTTTGGCTGTCATCATAAATTCTAATACTCTTCATCGTCAAAACTAAAATAATAAACTTACTTTCTTAACGTTTTAAGAGGCTCTCCCTCTGAGGATCTTAGAGCCGTCTCCGGATCTATGGTTGTAAGCGAACACCTGGTACAGTCTTTTACGTTTCTCAGCACTACCGGCCCAATTTTTATCCAGTCCCAGTTATCCTCAGCATAAGGAACCAAATCTTCACCATCGACAACTATGCTGGGCCGAAAGTTGTTCATGGTGATGTTAGCATCAGGTATCCTTCTAATTAGATCGTTTACAGATGATTCGTTCATTAACATATAGCTAGTTAGATTACTGTACATTCCCTAGAACAATTTCCTATATACCATGGCAGAATAATATTGAATATACTGACTATGGCAGTGTTTCCTAATTTAGGGTGTGCGTTTATAAGTGCTTTCTGAGATGTTCTAATGTCGGCTTTGTGGACTCCGTCGTGATATCCCAGCCTCAATCCGGAGGAACTTCCTAGGAGGTAACGGGATAACCATTGACCGACTTCGTCCCCGCAGTCCACGCTGAATACTTCCATTTGTTCCCACAATCTTAAATTATAGAGTAGTCCAGTATACTTAGGATTTGAATTTGTAATTTAAGATTTTTTTTCCATCGTTAGTGTACCACATGAAAATCTTAAAAACTTGTTAATTACGCAAAACATGAAAACATTCAAAGGATACAAATTTGTAGAAAACATTTTTCGTGTCAAAAATGGTATGAACTATTGATTCGATACGATGAAAATACGGCTGTTATTCGCGAAAAACAAATTCACCCCTTAATTCAAGCGGAAAGCCACAACGAAAATTGGGTTTTAAGCTTGTCATGTGGTACACTAACGATGAAAAAATCTTACCCGATGAAATCCAATATTACATATAAGAGTTCGACTAACTATATTGGACTAGAGGACATTATAAAATTTGGAATTTGTAATTACACATATAATTTATTTCTACACTCGACATATTGTATTAGTACCCTCGCTTAAAATGAGGCAAGGGATACTACACTTTATGAAATAGAAGTTTCGACTCAGAACAAATTAAAGAATTGTAATAATAATTACCAAAAATAAATGGTTTATTGCTCTTTCCTTATTTTATTTATTTACAATAAATTAGGTTTTAGCTCCGGTGAACATGACACAATTCTTAACTCAGGGGTCGGTTCATTTTATGACAAATAATTTGTTGTATGACAATTACTTTCTGATATTAGGGCAAATGTACTGTTACCAACTGACAATTAAATAACCTCTAAATTTAGTGCAGTAAGCAAGATGATCCGTCAGTGCAAAAATAGCGGACAATTGAATTTTTTAAACACCAGCATGTAAAGAATGCATCAGGTAAATTCGATTAATTCTGTAACATAGCAACGGCTAACCTCGTTTTGTTTCTAGTGTGACGTAAACCCATGCGTGGTTTGTTTTTGTTTAATTTCCGGCAAAAACTACAACTGCCGTCTCAATTCGCACTTTTTAGAGACGCCAGCTAAATTATTCGAAGCTCGATGGATCTGGAACTCTGGAAATACGTCGAACTTCTCGGCAAAGGTTTATTTTTGACAAATCCCAGTTTCTACGAGGCTACTGCTCCTAATTTTTATGGAATCCTACCTCCTTTGAAGAGGTGCTCCACTGTTGGTTGGGATACCACAGCAAATACTCGCTTGTAAATGACTTGCTGGTTCTAATTCTTCTACCCAAGGATAGCTGTAGGCCTTCTCTCCATGTAGCACAAAAAGATTTCCCTTCTGATGCCTGGAACTACCCCAAAATCTTCAGCGATGTAGGCTCGTACTCAACGACTCACCAGGTGAAAACTTGCTGGTCTAATTTCACTATCTTGGGAGCTTCTACACTTGGGAAAATTGCACCCACAGATGCGCGGCAACTTGGTGAATAACTTTACACAAAACTGACTTCACAAAAGACTTTTTATTTACAATCGAATACAATAAATGTGGAGCTCAATTTTCCCCCAGCATGAAAAATTTAAACTTGTTTGATTAATTATGACAATTGACTGTCTTGTAACTAAGCAACTAGAATTAGAATTGTTTAAAAGAAGTTAGGTTTGATTTCATGGTTGAACTTATGGACTACAGTTTTGATGTTATGTCTTTGCATATTTACTAGATTGTCCTTTTCTTAGGATAAATAACACCACATTTTTACTGCATTTAATTTTTACTTTGGTTTATAATGCACTGATACACTTGAGTGCTTTTAGCATCTCACTAATTGTCTTTCGATCGGTTTCCTTACATTTTCCAGTGCTCTATTGCAATTATTGCTTTGCTAGCACTGTTTTTCGTTTACCTTTCAGTTAACTTGCCGTTTGCTGGCTTATAAACTTTTAATACATAACGCTCATACAATTTCTGTACTTAACAAACCATTTTGTATCATTTTATTCATATTATGTTTGACGCTACTACGCTCAAATCCGTCAGTTACAAATTAAATTGCATTGGCCCTTCCAATCATTTATCATATCTGAAGCTCTGAACGTAATCCTTCTGAAACCTGCCTTATCTCATGCTAAATTTTGTTCCTCAAATTATTAGTTACTGCTGCTCACATCATGTGCAATTATTAATGTAAAATACTGATTATCTTGCAATAAATAAAATATTCAATTCTGTGCTCAAGTTGACCTTATTCATTCTGTTACTTAAGCAATCAGAATTGCTGTGGACAGTAAACCATTACAATATAGCGAAAAGCACCAGATTTTCCCACGCTCACGTTTGAACCTTATAATAGATTAATAGTAATTTATTATACAAGACGATAAATTTAAATTTTATCGACGAGTGAATCGTTTAACGTCGAGACGAAGTCGAGACGTTAATGATTCAAGAGTGGATAGAAATAACTTTATCGTCGCGTATAATACAATATTTTTTTCTATAGCAAGAACTTTAACAATTTCAAAAGAAATTAAGGACAGTCAATCGCATTTCAAAATGTCAGTAGCTAGATTGGGTTCCTACGATTATACGAAGCTGTCATAACGTATGGGACATAAGTTTTGAGAAAAAGTTTGCCTTGAAATTTCTACTTGATTTTGATGTCTGATCTAGTTACCATGAAACTGGTAAACGAATTATGTTTTGTTTTTATTGATAAACGGCAAATTTATTCAATAACTTAGTTCAAAATGTCGTACAAACTTGAAGTTCGCAAAAGTATCTATCGCTGTGTTGGACGGTTGTCCAAACGTGAAATTGTTATCGTGTTCACAGATGAAAATGTTAGCCAGGCAACGATTTATAGGACAATAAGAGAATGCGAAGAGGGTATACCTTGCACTAATTTGCCGAATACTGGAAGACCATGAGGTCTTCCAGTTTTGGCACAAAACAGGATTAATAGACTGGTACAATCCTCTCAAGACAGAATTGGAATCTCTAGTCGAAAGCTAGGTCGCCGTTTTGGGGGAGAATTTTTTTTCCCTTCTTTTTCTATAATGTACAGCATTTCTGGACAAAATTCTCTTGGATGAGACCCCAAAACTGCGACCTAGTTTTCGACTAGAGATGCCAATTCTGTCTTGAGCTGATTGTACCAGTCTATTAATCCTGTTTTGTGCCAAAAGATGAGGTCTTCCAGTTTTCGGCAAATTAGTGCAAGGTATACCCTCTTCGCATTCTCTTATTGTCCTATAAATCGTTGCCTGGCTAACATTTTCATCTGTGAACAAGTTAACAATTTCACGTTTGGGCAACCGTCCAACACAGCGATAGATACTTTTGCGAACTTCTAATTTGTATGACATTTTGAACTAAGTTATTGAATAAATTTGACGTTTATCAATAAAAACAAAACATGATTTGTTTACCGGTTTCATGGTAACTAGATGAGACATCAACATCGAGTAGAAATTTCAAGGCAAACTTTTTCTCAAAACTTATGTCCCATACGTTATTTAATTTAAACAAAAATTTGAAAATTAATAGCTATTTATGCAACAAGTGCTAAAAGTCGACTTTTATGCGCGAGACATGAAAATTATGAAACAAAGCCGAAGGCTGAGTTTCATAACATGTCTCGCGCATAAACGACTTTTAGCACGCGTTGCATACAATATTTTACCTACGACCTTAATTTTACCGTTATTAATCCATAAATATCGATTTAAGAAAGGTTCGCATCTGCGACGCTGCGTCATAATGAATAGTAGGCTACGCCGCTGGCGATTGTTTGGCCACGCCCGTGCTGTCAAGGTGAGTTGTACGAAATGTAATTATTGATACTCCACATATGACTGTATTCATTACATAACGCTTTAATTATTTCAAAAGCGCTTTACCTGTAACGCAAGAAGCAACTAGAATAACTTCTCAACTTCACTTGCAGTTCGAAATTATAGTTTTGAACCTCGCGTCACTTTTAGCACATGTGCTAAAAGTAAACAGTTGATTTCTTTAAACACGGTAAACTATAAAACGTCACTTTTAGTGAAACAAGCGAGTGTTAAAAAGCCTACTTTTAGTAGTGGTCGTAGATAAATTACTTTATCTATCATTGATGTTAAAGTGCTACTTTATCTACCCTTGCTGTTAAAGTAACGCTTGACCTTTTGTTTTGAGTTGATAAAAGCACACTTTAACATGTGCTATAGAAAAAAAGTTATTGGTGCTGCATTGTAGGAGCATAATATGTAGATAATAACAAATCTTGTTGCAGTAAACATTAACAATAATGGGCGTAGAGTTGGATACTTATGTCGAAATTGAAATTAGTAAAATTCAGTGCAAATAAAAATTCACCAATCCTGATTGTTTAAATAAATGGAATAAAAAACTAAGCTGTTTAAAAGCGCAATCAAAGTGAAAGAAAACAGAATCTGGTTAAACAGGAAATCAAATATATGATTTTGCAAAACAGCAGAGGTATATGGTTAATTTATAAAAAATAATAGTTATTTATTGTATAAGTGTTTTAGATGGTATTTTATCCACGCAAGAATTTTTAAACGCGAGAACGCAGTTCGAGCGTTTAATTTTCTTAAGTGGATAAAATGCAACTAAAACACTTATACAATAAATAACTATTATTTTTGTGACATGGTTTTCTCCCACTAGTGGAATAAAGTAATTTCATTATTCCACTAGTGGATAAAGTTCATAAGTGTGGATAAAACTTCAATTATAAGGTGATTATGAATAAAATAGTTATAAGCTGTGTAGGGTATTGCGAGGAGAGTATGCAAAAAATAGGAAGCGAATTTTATAAAAGAAATAACAGTCACAGAAGAAAAAAGAAATATTATAAAGCTAGCTGCAAACGATAGATTATAAGAACTTATTGGAATCCAGAGCGAATTCGTCTCATTATTAAGATAGAAGAATTCAACGTTTCGCCCACTTTCATAAGGAGATTCATCAGGAAGTAAGCAAAAGAATAGGTTAATTCAACGTGTAAACCACGCCAAGGAAAGGGACAGTATGGTAAATCAACGTGAGCAACACGCCAGAGGCGAAGATGTATAGGTAGCGTCCTAGTTGAGTGAAGAGCGGGGTTTAGAAATTAGCGCTTTTACATGCAGGGAAGGGGAACGCCTTCGTCTTGCTTGAGATTATTAAAATGTTTGTAAATCTCAATAGCTTCGCGAATCTTTTTGCTAAAGAAGAATGGGGATTTGTAGATAATAGAAGTTTAATCAAATCTGATCTTACGGTCAGTATCGCGTTGGTGTTCAGCGATGCCGATGAAATGAGACCCGACCTGAGGTAACGCTCGTGTTCAGAGATACGAGTTTTTACTGAACGACCTGTTTTACCAATATATACAGTATTACTGGAACAAAGAACTCTATAAACACCTTTAGATGACATGGTGTTTAATGTATCTTTGGGTGAAGGAAGAAATTTTCCTATACAATCGGAGACTTGGTGGATATAAGAAAGAACGACTATTATTGCGGGAGGATCGGTTTTGGAAGGTTTGGGTGGCTGCGGCCGAAGATGGCGATTGATGACAGACTGTATGTCCCTAGCACGGTAGCCGTTGTTTCTAAGAGCTTTCCGAATATGATTTAGTTCCGCTTGGATGTTATCGCGTTAGGATATGGAAACAGCGGGATGTACAGCGGATTGATGACGTAAAGTCTTTTTGTTGAATGATAATGGGAATCGGCGTATGGATAGCGATCAGTGTAAGTGAGTTTGCGATATACAGAATGGCCAAGTTTGCTACTGGGTTGGTGAAAATCAAATACATTCACGAAAGGAAGAGAGTCGTTACTTTCTGTCTCCATGGTAAAATTAATGTTGCCTATTGAGATGATTTAAGAAGACGGGCAAATTATCCTTACTATGTGACCAAATTATAAAGGTATCTGCACCGCATCGAAACCAGACCATAGGTTTCAATTCTGAATGGTTCAGAGCCATGGTTTCGAAAGCTGGCAACGACAGGTGAAAAAGGCGAACCCATAGCCGCACCAGATATTTGTTTAAAAAACTGTCCTTGAAATAAAAAATAAGTGGAAGAGATACATTTTTCTACAAGAGCAAGCAGACTTGAAGACGTCTCCTCATGATCTAAGAACAAGTTCGACATAAGTCATCTAAACTCCTTGGCATTCTTGCGTATATTTCTCGTTGTCCATAGTCAAACATCACATTTCAGCCCACTCTTCTCAAAAAGTTCTTCGTCGTACTAGCCTTCCTTTACTTTATTAATCCATTCATCATACGAGGTGTGATCTCAATACTTTCTAAACAATTGTTAGACCTTCATTTACAATTGTCCAATACTCTAAGCTCTTGATTGGTCTTTTTTCGATTTGATCGCCTACTCACAGTCCCAGAAACATTAGAAATGATAACTGCGACTCATCATCGTAATCTTCATCCTCTGGTGTGATCGATTAAGGTCTCTAGCCATCAAAGTAGTTCTAAGACGGTTATAAATCTTTGTGCTTATAGCCTCTCCCCTAGCGAAAATTCTATACTTTCCAAAGGTTGGAATTTTTCGCTGGCTCCCAAAATTATTCCTAAGGAGGAGATTATCAGTTCAGTAGAATCTTCTGTGAAACCGCGTCCTAAATACGTTGCCGATCTTGTCCGCTCCCAAAAGTAACATTACAAAAAACGACAGAAATGCTCTTAACACCGTACATTCCAATTTCAATATCTCAATTTTGTCGACTGATAAAGGTTATGCTACGGTAGCCATGAATTGAACAGACTACATCACTAAGGTTAAGTCTTTACTCCAAGATTCTTCTTATGTCCCACTTTCTGGCGATCCAACTTCCAAAATCGAACGAGTAGTTGTTTCTCTCATAAAATCTTCAGATCTTTTCACTGATATTCAAAGAAGGTTAATTCCTCGCCCTTTAAAGTTCCCTCTGCTGTATGGTCTTCCCAAAATTTACATACAGGATCTTCCCCTTAGGCCCATCTTCGGATTCCCTTACTTACTCATTAGCAAAATAACTAACCAATATCCTCAGAAACTTTACTGGTAAATACCCATCGTATTCAAAATTCAGCCCATTTCGTTGAACTTATATCCAATATAAGCGTTGAATCTGAGATTTTCTTGGGAGCGTCGATCTCACTTCCCTTTTTACTAAAGTTTCTGTTACCGATTCGATAGTCATAATCGAACAGTTATTGCCAGAGCATAGGGAAACGTCTTCTAGTCTACCTGCCTTTATAGCAAAATGCTTTTCGTTCATTTATTTCCTATTTCAAGGGCAGTTTTTAAACAAATTTCTGGTGAGGCTATGGGTTCGCTTCTTTCGCCTGTCGTTGCCAATACCTTGGCTATTGCTCTGGAATCTTCAAAATTAAATCCTAAGGCCTGGTTCCCATACGCTAACGACACCTTTATCATTTGGCCATGTGGCAGAGCCTCTTTACCCGTTTTCTTAAACCATCGCAATAGCCAACATTCAGACATTAACTTTACCATGGAGATCGAAAGTAACGACACTTTTCCTGTCTTGAATGTATTTATTTTTCAGCGACCCAGAGCAAACTTGGCCATTCTGTATATCGCAAACCCATTCACACTGACCGGTATCTACATGCCGATTCACATCATTATCCAACACAAAAACTTCCCATCATCAATTCGTTTGTAAGTACATCGTACTGTTTCCATACTCCAACGCGATAATATACATACTGAACTAAATCATATTCTGAAAGCTCTTAGAAACGACAGTTAGGTACTGTGCTAGAGATATACACTCTAAGGTCACTAAATCAAGGGAGCTCGCTAACATCGATAGGGAAACTCGGCGTTATTTATATCAAACCAAACTCGGTTTTTCAGTGGCTTACACAATCAGTTTATAGGTTATAATAGAAATAGAAAAGTTGCTGTAACGTGAACGCAATAAATTAATATTACATAACAAATATTTTAAAACGTTTTCCTGCTTAAAAAAATAATTTTCAGAAATATAAAGTTTTATCAAATATTTTGTACTGCTAGTATCATTCCAAAACTTCAGCTATCACAACGGGAGCTTGTATTTTGGTTCTTCGCCGAGATTCTATTAAACACCTTTGGCAGGACATGAATTCTTGCTTTATAGTACCCAGCCAGATTTGTTTTATAAATGTCATGACATGTTGGTAAATTTATATTTGTGTGTTTTTTTATAAACAGAGTTAATATTAGATTGAGCTTGGCCTTTCTTTGAATATATTTTAATCCCTAGTTTCCTTTGATTTTTCAACATTTTTAGTGTCATAACGTCACTTGCGATGGAAGTTCTGAGTAAAGCCCTTAACAGATTTTTAATATGAACACGTTCACCTTAGATGTCTAAGTCTTATCAGACATTTTAAATGACGTTTGAAAACGATCATCTGCCTAACTTACAACCTAGTCAAAAGATTGTGCCATCGCATTCGAAGAATACATTAATAATAAGAAACAGCTATATATTGTACAAGTACGAAATTACGAACTTTTTTGGACGAGCCGCAGTTTATGGCCAAGCGAGCGCAGCGAACGAGGCACATAAAGAAGGCTAGTCTAAAAGTCCGCTTGCGTGAGAGTTACATACATAATTTTTTATTCTACTGCTTTGGAAGCGTTTTTTGTAATTATAAAATGACAGTTTAATCGAGGAAGTCGGGAAGAGTCGAGGAGGTCATGATCATACCCCAAAATGGGAGTGTATATTTTGATTTCGACCAATGGAAATGGTTGTTAGTTTTTGTTGCTATGGTTATTACTGCCGAAAAGTAAATGTTACTATAGTATAAAAAAGTGGGCTAAACGCTGCCGAAATTTGTAGCTTTTCAATGCAGTAGAACAAAAAATTATTTATGCATTTACTAATAGCGCCTATGGTAATTTTGACATTGACAAACTCGTTTTTTGAACCTGTCAAATGCTGTTTCTCTACCTGTGTTAGCGTAGTTAACGTGATTTAGTGGCCTTAATACAGTCTGTCATCAATCGCCATGTTCATTCAGCCACCCAAACCTCCGGAAACCGATCCTTCCACAGCAATAGTCTTTTTTCTCTATATCCACCAAGTCACTAATCACAAAGGAAAGTTTCTTACAAACACCCTAATAATCTCATTCGAGACGAAGGCTTTTCCCTTCCCTCAAAAAGAGGGAATAATATCAAATGGGCTAAGACGATGTTATAGCAGGCACTGAAGGACAATGTGGAATAATAATGAAAATAAAATAGTATCGTAGAGAAATACAGAAGCTAGAATAATGAAAAGAAAAGTAAAGAAGCTGGACTGAGAAAGAATATAAAACCGCCTAACAAGGAAAGAAAACAAAAATAGTACGATCACGGTGATAAATACTAACACAACATATTAACAATAAAGGCAATGCATAAACATGTAGTTGAACATAACACTCGAATATACACATTACACACTGAAATGGTGACAGAGATGAAATAGATGCGCTGCGTTATAATATAAACGAGAAACAATAAAGTACCAGAAAATTACAACACAACAGTATCATTTTTATTGTTAGAATACATACCAAGGTTACATAGAAAATATACAAAGTCGTCATAGAATTAAAAAAAGAGGATAATAATGTCACTATACAAAAAACGAGGCAAATTAGATTCCGAAAACTAGAAAAGCATAACCTCGCTGAACTCAACAATTAAGGTATTTTTAGGTATCTTAAGCAACAAATTAAAAATCTAATCGAACCAGCATAGTAGCAACGTGGTTTTAAACCAAATTAATCAACTTGAATGCCATGCAAATTATAAAGCAAGCAGTAATCAATAGAAAAGCCAAACTAATACAAGGTTTAAAAGCACAAACAATTCCTCAAAACGTATTAACTTGATTATGGTGACATTAAAACAAATCGCAGCGGCGTTCCAAGTACAAGGAATCCAAACAAAAGTGTGCTAAATTACTAAAAGCACTACGCTGACATTTGAAGGGATTATGACAATATTTACAATAATTCACCAAGCTTTCCAAGCAATATCATACGTAGAAGCCGAGGCTATAATATCGGAGTCAAAACAAGAAATGATGAAAAATAAAGATTAAAAATAAAGAAAAAAATATATACAGGTTGCCGAAATTCTAAGGGACATAGCAATTCCATGAGTTATAAAAGATTCAAATACTATTTTCTATAAGAGTAACCGAAATAGAAAATGCAATATTTACTTTGTTAGCTAGGAAACAAGTAGATATTATAGCTACAGAATACGAGGTGCCAAGGTACTTTCTAAGCTCTTTTCTAACCTCAACGTATCGTTCAGCGAACCTACCCTATTGTCTCGACTGACCCACTAGCCGGGATAAACTTGTACAGGGCTCAAACCCCTACGTGTTGGGGCAATTTATTCCCTTAAATTAATCGTACATCAGATTTGACACACCCTAGAAGGACGTATTATTAAGGTAAAGTCAAGAAGTCACTTAAGAACTTGATTTGTGTCATAAATACCATTTAATCCTGTAACAAAATATTTCAGCAAAGGCTGTCTGATTTTGAAAGAAATTAAGGCGCTGTTGTTTCTTTTCGCAGAGAAAAAGCAATTATATTTTTGTATAAAATATAAATGTTTTGCTATTTTCTCCAATAAGGTTTGATCTGGAAAAATGTTTTACAATTTAATATTGGATACATGACTATAATGAAATGTGAAATTAATTAACCAGCAGATGGATTATAATTTTCAAACACCATGCATTTGCTAAGTGTATAAATGTTACAGTTTTTTTGAAATCATACCTACACAATGTAACGCTTTGTTATGTGCAAATGAACATTATTATTTGTTTTTAGAAAGGGCGGCATCTCATGAGATAAAGGAAGTTATACTTATATGCGCTACTCAAGTTACATACTTACGTAATCTTATCTGCCTTGCCATTTTCAGCCAGCGTAGGGACTGCAACACGGATTGGTTCCATTCCAGGAGCAGTCAATGTAAAATGGCGCTCGTCGTCAGCATGGAGTGATGTTAACAGCAGCTTGGGATATGTCATCGCTGTTCTGAATTCTTTATCGCTCCCCTTATAAACCACAAGGCACCTAAAGTATAAGAGCAACATTGGTTCCAGAAGTAATTTTTCAGAATGTATTATTTTGGGAATTTGTAGGCCCCCACTTTACTACTTTAAGCAGCAAGCAAAAAAACTGCATCTTTAAAAAACAAACTGGACGCTGTCAAGTGCCTCACCTGTCTCGGAGATAAGGTGAAGATTTCATGTCGATTTCAAATCCATGTTTGGCACAATGAGCAGTGGTGACTTCCATTCGACGACCGCTTTTAAGAGGGTATAGATACAAGCTTTTAACCTTTCCCACAGGTTCCCACTTTGTTGGAATTGCATTTTTCATTTTCCTGTACCAATAAGTTGCTAAAATAGCTACAGCACCTACAGTAGTAACTGTCATCACCGTATGGGTAGTTATGTTTGCTGCAGTGAGCGTCATTTTCGATAGATGTTTTAGAAATTTCTGATCAGATTGTTTTACGTCTAGTAGGTACGCCTTGTTGATGTTTCTGCACCAAGAAATGGTTTATATTAAATAAGTCATAAAATTAGGTCAAATGGTAGACATCTTTTACAATTTAGAGCAAAACAATTCAAAAAAAATGTTAAATTCTTAATTTCACATTTCTGATTAAAATTACTTGTGTATAATGTCTTCTTCTTCTTCTTCTTCCTGTTATTATAGGCCAGTGGCCTGTTTTAACCACAAAGTGGTTCTATGAGCCTTCTTTGCCCTTAGGCCGGGTAGGTGGCTAGCCTTGCCCGTCGAAAGTAAAGTAGAGTTTCCTTGTTTAAAGATTAACGACTACCACAGGTGTTAGCGTGGTAGCCGGGGAGCGTACAATTTTTAAATCCTTCTAAAGTCCTCCGGGATACGAACCCGGGCCGGCCGCCTGAGAGGCGAACTGTGGGTAATGGAAATGCATTTTCCGAAATTATTCATTTATAATAAGTTGCAATTTCTAGGTGTAGCAAAATACAAAAAAAAATACTAAAGGTTTTATAACAATGTCATAGAAAGTACTATTTTAATCAGCACTTCTTGGATCGGGACGAGCAAACTATTTGAATATTTCAATTAACCAGAGAAATTAAAACTATCTTTACTTTTGGAATTCCCAAAATTAAAGTAACATGCTAGACAACAGGTGAATGATTAATATTGACGCGACGATACAAATAAATGACAAGTGGACTATAAACAAACAAAATTGCGTCACTTACATTTAATCTTTTCCAGGTACAGATACGTATAGCTAACGGAGGCAAGTGGTTTCGTAACGCTGAATGGGGAGGTTCGAACACCCAATACAAAATATACACTGAATTCACGACAAAAAACGAAGTATGTGCACAAATCGAATTAGCCGGCGACAACAAGCAAGAGCTGTTCACTCTTCGACGAATAGAAACTAATTAATTTTAGGAACGACTGACGTTGTTCGGGGTTGAACGAGAAGGCTCTAAGATTTTAGGGTTTCTTGGAAAGTTCACCACATGTTGGAATACAGGGGTGACACAACTCGAAGAATGCAGTCCACTACAAAAAATAAATGTAAACTAAAATGCGAATCCTAAACTTTAAATACGCGCTACAAACAAATAAAGATTAGTTACTAACAACAGGCAAAGTATAAGTAAGTAGACAAGAATTTAATATGCAATTGCACCCACCATCTTAATCAATATCCATTTTAGGTAAATGAGTGATTTAAAAATAATTAAATTCTACACTAACCGTTTATTTAATTGTTTTATATCTCTGGCTTTTCTTAAAATTAGTAATATTAAAATAAAAATTCTATGTACATACCATACAGCTACGGCAAATGTCACTTTGCTTTTCGTCGAGCTTCAAAGTTATGCATATTTTAATATTAAGATAGAAGTACGTAAACAAATCTATTGTCGTTGCCATACACATACCGCCTGCTATCTGCAGTCAATATTCTCTATTATAAGGTCATTATAATTACTTAGTTAAATGAAACACAATGATGATTCCGTACGCAGAAATTTCACATGCTCATGTATTTATATCACAATTGGCCTGGATGTTATACACAGTTATATTATGTTCCAGTTGTTTCTGGATAGAAATTGGCCATGATTTGTTTTGTTAATTGGAGTTGGAGATTTTTAATTTATTAATTCTTTGTAGTACTGTTTTGGTTCTGTCAAATGTATATCATTTATAAAAGTGTTGTTGCCTAAATGTAATTTACAGAGATACATACAAAATCCACATCCTCTTTTACCCTGTTCAAATATTCACAATTTTCAAAACAAATCTCATGCTTGTCAAGTAATCAGTTATTTATTGTTTACAATAAAATTTATTTTAAATGTTCAATACTTAAGGAAAAATGTTCATGCTAATATCATGTGCAACTAAAATACACATTAAAAAGTGCTACAAATATTCGAAGAAAACCGAAAATGATTTACTGGTCGAATAAACTATAACCAGATTATGTGAAATGTTCGGGGTATTAATTAACTAATTATTTCATTGTGGGTATATACAGGGTGTCTCAAAAAGAATGGGACACCGATTAGTCATAGATTCCTTACGTCATAATAAATCTATTAAACCTAATATACCTTAGTACAAAGTCTCTTCTGTAAGGAGTCATAGGGCCTTGAAGTTAAATTTTTATTTTTTATTTTTTTGTTAATTTACACAAATGTGGAGATTTAGATTTGAATTTTGGTATACTTACTTACTATTATATACTACAATAATAGGAAAAATTTCATAAACTAGACTAGACTGTAAAGTGCACTTTACCTAACTTTCAAAACTTTTTTTAGCTCTAACTTCGTTATCGGTAACATTTTTTGGAATTTTAGGTTATTATCTGAAAGAGAATTAAAATACACAAAAATAATGTACTCTTAGTTCATAAGCGTAAGAGCAACCGTTTACCTTAAAATGCCCATCAAAGGTTTTTGGTTGTCACTAAGACATGTAATTATCGAGTAGGCATGATTACAAAAACAATGGTCATCTAGTAAAAAACAATGATAAATCAATTAATGATATTAGTGACGTAAGAATTTGTTCTCTTATGTTTAAGAAAATGCCGCTACATAACGAATTCTCCAATGCTGAAGGTTCGTTATGTTGCAGCATTTTCGTAAGCATAAAAACAAAAAACTAATGTCACCAACGTCATTATTTGATTTCTTGTTGTTGTTTACTAGATTACAACCATTACCCATTGTTTTTGTGATCATGCCTACTTGATAATTGCACGTCTTCATGTCAACCAAAAACCTTTAATGGGCATTTTAAGGTAAACGGTTGCTATTACGCTTATGAACTAAGAGTACATTATTTTTGTGTATTTTAATTCTCTTTCGGATAATATCCTAAAATTCCAAAAAATGTTACCGATAACGAAGTTAGAGCTAAAAGAAGTTGTGAAAGTTAGGTAAAGTGCCTTTACAGTCAAGTCTAGTTTATGAGATTTTTCCTATTATTGCAGTATTGTATAATAGTAAGTATGTATAACAAAATTTAAATCGATATCTCTACATTTGTGTAAATTAACAAAAATATAAAAAATAAAAAATTGAACTTCAAGGCCCTATAACTTCTTACAAAAGGGACTTTGTACTAAGGTATATTAGGTTTAATCGATTTATTATGACGTAAGGAATCTATGACTAATCGGTGTCCCATTCTTTTTGAGACACCCTGTATACTATATATACTATATACTATATACCTATGAATTTGTAATTTCTGTTCAGGTTGGGCGATCCACAATCAATCTTGTTGTAAACCCAAGGCATAACAATTGGAATGCATCTTCTTCAGGTAGACATAGTAAATCAAAAACTTTGTAAAATTAATATTTTACTATAAATAAATTACTGACTGACGCAAAAGAACATTTGAAATTTAAACTTGGACGAGCAACTTTATTCAGAATTTTTAAATCTATGTTTTTTTTTGAGTGTCCGTCTCTCTACTGATTCTGGGGACACTGCAGCCTAAGAGGCTTTCTGTGCATACCCTAATTAGTAGATTACACCCATTCATTGATCTTTGTTCCTTGTACCAAAAGAATCCTTCACCGGATGTGTTGAAAAGTCGTTCGGTTCCATAGTATGCTAGCCAAATATGCGCTGTCTTTGCTCTACCAGCGCATCACAGACACACAAAATGTGTATTGCGGTTTCTGCTTCCTAATTGAAGAGTTTATACTTAAGGTCTCTATTGTTTTTTCCGATCTTCCGCAGGCGTTCCTTAACAGTCGCATGTCCTGTTAGTAGACCTGTGACGATCCTGAGTTTTCCCCTATCTATGAGAAGTAGTTCTGCAGTCTTAGTCTTAGAACTGTCTCTGTACCAGATCAAGCTTCCTGGAGAAATATCCAGTTTGCTTTTTTCCACTTTTTACGATGAATTATCACTTCAAAGAGTTACTCTGCCAGATATTTTGAAGGCATATAGTTCTTCTTTCAAGTAGAGGACCCTTTATGCTACCAGCTATACTTGTATGTTCCGTACATAAATGAAAGTTGTACAGTGAATTCTGCATTCTGCGTTCTAGGAGAGTCCCCATTACAGCAGTGGGCGTCTATCCACCAATTGCAGGTCTTTTCTAGCCCACGATCGCGTAGGGTCTAAAGGCTGTATTATCAAATGCTCCTTCTTTGTCTCGGCAAGCTCCTAGAAAGATCTCTTTATTTTCCAGGGTCTTCTCAACTCTGTTGATATGATAGTGGAAAGTCGTTTCTGTTGCTAAACGTGCTTTGTATGCAAACTGCTTTAGCGATAGAAAACTATTTACCACCATCCCTATTGTGCCTATCGAACAATTCTCCATTCGCTTAACTACAGAAGACATAAGCCTAATGGGTCGAAAGGAATTTGCCTGAGAATAGTTTGACTTATCAAAAACTCGCCCTGGTACCATGCAGATTTTAGTGAGCAGAAATGTTACAGACGAAACCGGTATTAACGACACAGAAACAAATTGTTACAACACAAATACTCTTTAAAACAAATCCGTCAATTTGTTGCCACATAAAAACTACACAATCGGGAATATTACACAAATTCAAGCCCGTTACGATGAGCTGTAACAAAACGCTACGGCTTAAAACGCTCAATGAGAAGGGCGGGTTTCTTCCACCTTAGAATTAGGGCACAATCCGGTAAACAAGATATAAGTGTTTAATATTAAAGCGCCACCACTTTTGTTGGTAAACCCGTTTACTCCAAAAGTGGAAACAAATGAACGGGGCTTAAGGAGTGTTTGCAGTGCTCGATTTCAACCAGCAAGCCGCATCAGTAAACTTACTTTTAGTTTATTTTCTCTAAAACTCCCCCTTTCTTACAAAGAAACACACAACACAAATACATATGCAACAGCTGCTATATGAAATAATAATGCACCAAGTACTTAATCAAATGAAATCTATTGACTTAAAGACATGTGAAATCATTGTACAAACATGAAATCCAAAATGAAAGTGTTAGTAGCTTTAAAATTACTTGATAAAAGTTTATCTACAATAATAACAGCAAGAACAACAAAATTTACTACGGCGATATTCCTTGAAATTCATTAAAAGCAAAACATAAAATCTCAAACTAGATGCGCATCATAAGGTAGCTTAGGCCCTGAACACACGGAGATTCTGTATGCGAGATTCAGTATGCGGGATACAGAATCTCGGTCTGTTCAGGCGCGGCGACTGAATCTCAGACGCGGGCCTTCAGTCATTTGCAGTGCCGTGCTATTATTGACCTAGCATTGCTGTTCTTTGTTGCTGTCGAATTAGTCTAGATGTGCTGTATTTGAAGTCAGGGATTGGGCTCTACTAAGCTAATACATTTTTCTTTGTCAAATAATGTACACTCTATGATCGTTGTATAATAAGGAACGTCCTGCTTATTCGATTTAAATAGAAGTTGAAGAAAATCTGCTACGCCTATGATATGATATCATATGTTCTGGTTGGCAAAAGTAGGAGTGTCCAGGCCCTGGTACACGTGGATTCATATGCTCCATATGGTCCAATGGTAAACCGCTTTCCGAGATACAGAATTTGTCGCCGGCGGTCGAAAAAGAGAGATAAGGAAAATCTGCAGCACGATACTGTATGCATCGCTGAATGCCGTGTGAACAGCTCCATTTGAACGAGCGTATTTTCTGTATCTGGGATTTCATATCTCGCATACAGAATCCACGTGTGTCCAGTGCCTGTACGCGCGTAGTTTTGCGAGCCACAACACGCTATATCATATCATAGGCGTAGCAGATTTTCTTCACCTTGTATTTAAATCGAATAATCAGTGCGTTCGTTACTATACAAAGATCATGAAGCGTACATTATTTGACAATTAAAAATTTATTAGCTTAGTAGAGCCCAATCCCTGTCTTTGAATACAGCACATCCAGACTAATTCGACCGAAACAAAGAACAGCAATGTTAGGTCCATAATAGCACGACATTCGACTGTTTTCGCAAGTGACTGAGGGCTGCGTCTCAGATACAGTCGCTGCTTCTGAACAGACCGAGATTCTGTATCCCGCATACTGAATCTCGGATACGAAATCCGCGTGTGTTCAGGGCCTTAAATTGCTCACGCACATCTTCTGAACAATGTTACACAAAAGGGTTTAAAATGGAGTATAAATAACTAGGAACAAATACCTGGTTTGCAGAATTCAGAGAAGTCAACATTGATGCTCACCGAAGTCGTCAGCAACTGGTAAAATTAGCAACTGCTTAAAAGGGTGATTGCTGGCGGCGGGAACGGGTCTTCGAGATTATGGTTACCACAGCCAAGAGTTGAAACGGTAATAATCCTCACAGCGGGTAAATAGGCGACGACAACAACGTTCAACATGTGAGATCAACACGACGCCTTGGTTAAGGTAGAGATGGTTTCTTTGAGAATCCGCTAAATGATCCGCTGAAGCGGTATTTGGAGGTCTCGCAACCCCGCGGTAAGGATCCTTCAACCACAACTAACTTATTTGCATTCCTTCATCTCTGACACTAATCTTCACTGAACGGCTACCGGTTGCTGTGAAACGAAAACACTCACAACCTCAATAGACACCAAAAACCGACGAAAAGCACACAGTTAATTTTGATTTCTTCAGAAGGCACAATAATCGACGAAAAGTACACAGTTAATTAAACGAAACAGCGCGCTCCGACAACCGAGGCTGCCGGGAGCGCAAAATAGACGACACAGTTTTCGACTCTCTTAAGAGGGTAGCGGGGATCAGAATGGAATAGCTCCGGAAAGAACTTCTAAAACCAAATGAAAAGGCGCACGCGCTACTTAAAGTTCGAGCACTCTTTAACTTCTCGAATAGGGTTCCCACGGGACGAAATGCGTCGTTACAAGGAAACATAATTTCACTTATGAAGGGGATTCACAGGTAAGCCAGAGCCGTCTGGCTGGCGTCAAGAAGCAATTAAGAATACGATAAAGGTGCAGTGCGTCACTTCTGCGAGAACCCATGCTAAATTTAGATTTGAAACGCTGTCACGATGTAAAATAGAATGGGCCGAAAAACGCTGCTGTATGCGATAATCGGAATTAGGTTCGGAAACGCAACTAAACCTTTAATTTGGAATAACATTATGCGGAAAAAATACTAATATCTGAGATACAAAAGTCGACAAATGCAGAACACGCTCGATTCGAAAAATTGTTCTTACAGAAGATCCGCGCGCTTCTGGAACATGGCTGGAAAAATCCCATTAGGTCCCGAAGATATGCACGGTTCAAACGAGTCTATTGCCCATTTGATCTTAGCAAAGGTGATTATCGTTCTTGCAATCCGCCAGTTCTCTCTGGATGCTCTGTCTGCAAGAGCATCAAGTCTCTGGTTCCTCCGATTCATAGTAAATTGGTCAATGGTTACTGATTCAGGAAAGTGTAACCAAAATATTTCGATTATGTTTTCGCGTTATGGTTTTTAACGACTTTATTGAGCTTTAAGTGTATTTGGAGAGAATCTTGTGAAATCTGAATCATTCTGGAGTTGAATATATAGATTACAAACATAAATACTTAAACGGGCACAAAATTTTATATTAAAAGACGCATGTCGTCACATACAAACTTTTGCAGTTTGTTATATTTGTGTACCTCGATGAAACGTGGTTCCACAATTCGTTGATAATTGCATGATTCTGAGATAAAAAGTAACCCAACTAAGCGTTGAATGAAAAATATTATTTGGAATCAGGGTGTAATTTAAGCGTTTTGGAAAGGTCTGACTTCTTACTATATCGAATATGAACGGAAAATTTTTTCAAAATAGTGCGATTAAGCAATTGATTCCTGCTTTGGCCAAGCTACTAGTTTAATGTGCTACCTTCAAAATCACTTCTTCGGTTGACTCGGAAATATTTGAAAGATGCGTAATTCTCAAAAATTTCTAACAACCACAGCGATTTGTTTTTACTATTAAATAAATAAAAATTCCATCCACACGAAAGGACCTTTTTCAAAATCACTTTAAATGTTTTCTTTTAATAATAGAAGTGTAGTTAGCAATTTCTCTTTGGCTACTGCAGTTTTACGTGACATCTGCAATAAAGATGTCTTATGTTATGTTTAGTCCCCTTACTCCGTCCGCCTTCGGATCTATATAAACACGCATATGTAGCGGAACATATTTTAAATTCCTTACGCTTTTTAATAATATTGGGTTAGTTGTAAAAGGAAATATTTTTATAAAAAATCGGTAAAAGGTTCTGCTCAGATCTTCCCCCGCAAGTGGACGTTGTGCAACTAAACATTTTTAAAAATTAAATTAGAATAAGGGTAAAAATATCTGCACGTTCGTAATAATACTAAAGTAATAAAAGGAAGCATTTGGTATTGCAAACTGCATTAATTTTCAAATAATAAAACATTACGGGCAATGGGATGCCTGAGAACTCGATTTCAATAATCGGCGGTAGCACGTAAGTGTGGCTGCCTTAAATACAATGCCGTTATTGTCGACCCTTTTTTCTTTTTTAGAGCATTTACCCTGTATCTGTTGGCTACCATTTTCGTCAAGAGTAAAGCTTGAGCTATGTGGAAATTATCACTTTTATTTTATTTTCAGTTGAAGCAAAAATAAACAATTTATTTTTTAAGATGCTCACTCTGTATACGTTGGGTTCAAAATATGCACTTTTTCATGAAGGATAAAAACCTGAGCTATGTGCTAAATATTACCTTACCTTGGAAATTATTTCTACTATTTTTAATAAAACATTTGATATTATAGTTATTAATATCAATTATCATAAATTTTAGTGCTCTCATAAGCAGTTTGTCTGCTGAAATAACGTTCATGCCCTTTACGTAGGGTATTATAGTACACTACCCTTTAGAAAGCTATTAGTTTTTTTATGTAGGCGGTGGAGTTAAAAGATTTACAAGGTAGGTGGTGATTTGTGCTGATTGCTAGATTTGGTTTGTGTTGTGTTCAACGACTAGCACCCAATTTTATAAATTAATGAAGCTTTTTTTGTAACCCTAAGAACTGCTGCTTAATCACGCCATATTCTATTCCGGGGGTTGAGCTAGCTAGGGCTGTGCTACTCCTCGTTTAAGGGTGGTACACAAATGGCATTCGACTGTTAAGGCTCGATTAGACTAAACTAGCACCTTTAATGTGCATAAGGCTAATAGGTTGGTTAAGTACGACAGGTTCAATAAATCAAGCGAACAATCTCTTCACACACCCTTTGTTAATACTATTCATACCAGAAGTCGATGGCAGGGCTCTATAGTTGCGTTTTTAGTAACTTCTTCCCGCTAACATATTGCGAGCAAATTATTTTGTTTCTGACGATTTCGATTGAGAATTGATAACTAGAAATGTTGACCCTGTAGACCGTAAGGTTGATGATAAACGGAAGTTATTACTCGCGCAAATTAGTTTGGGGGAGTAAACTCGTCACTCGGTTTGCAGTATAGGGAGATGAAATTTGATGCCCAAACGGAAATAAAAGTCTGTAACCTTAAGCTGTTAGAGAATTTAGTTAGAGAATTCGAAGATAAACCACTAACGCGAGAATTCAATAAATTAGAAACAAAATTAGGACATGTTTGGCGTCTAATAAGCTACTTTTCTGGAAGGATCGACGAGACGTTTAAATTAGATTGGCAAGCAGTTCGCGATCATTGCGTGAAGCTGTTAGTGTCTTTCTCAGAGGTCGGGGGCAGCGATATTATGCAACATAATAATTTCATTTCAATTATAGAGCAGTCACAGTTAGTCAATAGTTCTTCTGGAGTTGAGTTCCCGGGTAACATCCGGTGTCAAGGGATATTCAAAATATTTTTTCTTGTGCTCTTATTCGGTACACATACTCAAGCAGGGCTACATTGGCTAATAATGTGTTTGCTTTTATAATAGTCGTAAGTGCGTCGATTCAACAGCCACGCTTTGGTATAAACGAAGTGACTCATAGTTCACCGCAATTTCTCCCTCGTCATGTTGAATTTGATGCTTCGGTAGCAGATCAACAGTTTGCTTCTAGGCTGCGAGACTTAAACTTCGCGCACCCTGTGAATAGTTCGTATTCATCTAGCCGTTCAGTAAGCATTTTGTTACGGGCTAGAACGACATTTACGACAACGCTCCAGCTCATAACGGTACTTACGAAAAGCCACGATAATGCTACACGACTAGCGCGTACAATATCTCACAAAATCGGGAATGTAACTCACATAGGACCGGTGCCCAGCCCATAACAAGAGGTACCGACTAAGCGTGGAGCGAGCGGTGGTCCAACACCAGATAACACCAGGGCAACGGCCTAATGAACGATAAACAGATCTAAATTGATTAGGGCCACCACCATTCCATCACGATAAACGCGAGAATGCACAGGTAAACTCACCGAGGAACAAGAAAGCAAATAAATCCAGCTTTTGACTTTAAACTTGGCAGTAATCTGGACAGCGGGCCGGTTCAGCATCATTAGACCTACCTTTTTAAAATCCGCTTGAGCAACTGGTAAAACTCCTCTTACAACTATAAAATATAAACACATAGATCGCATGCACAATAGCAAAGAAAACCACAGTTAAATTAACATAAATTGTATTGACCAAAATATTTGAATAAGTAGAAAAAGGCACATGTAAATATAAAATGTATATACGGCAGTTCGGTAAATTGCGCAACGTTTTAAAACTATTGACATAAATGTACTGTTTGAGGCTTTCGGGGTTACTCGAATTATTCTCCTTAGCATAGAATTTCGGCTTAGACCGCGTAGTATTTGTATATGAACATTTTCTGGCTTAATGTGCCTTGCACCTTGTGAGGTCGAGCAAAAACCCGCGCGATGGCAATGCTCTTTGGTGGCTCGTGTTGTTTGAGTATCTTGAGAACGAGGATACTTAGGCAGATTTGGCCGTTTTGCTGTTTGTGCATCCATATTCACTAACGTTTCGCAAGGCCTTGCAGCTTGCATCATCAGAGTGAAAGTCGCACACATAAATTCGGTAAATGTACATTAATTCTCAAAAACGATTTGAACAGTAAACTATAAGCAAACAGCGGTAAAAAGACGACATTAAACTCTATTAAGTAGGGGATGTGACAATGTCTGTGAAGTTGGCCAAACCCAGACAAAAATTTAGTAATACGTCAAAGGAAATCATTTGTTTACGTTTGTTTAGCTATTTTTAGCGTTTGTTTACATCTCCGTATACTACCGGGTGACTATAAATAATTGAATTTTTTTTTCTTAGGTTCTCACTGTTTATGTTGGTGGCACTGTAAGTCTATGTCAAATTCAATGTTCGCAGGTTAGGTTTTGCGTCATTCTATGTCAAAACTGACGCAAAACCTAACCTGCTAACCTCGCATTTGACATAGACTTACAGTTCCACCAACATAAACAGTGCCAACCTAATAAAAAAAATGTCAATCATTTATAGTCACTCGGTACAACCAGCACCCCTATTTGGGTCGGGTCAAATTCACGGCAGCCACACCCAAACTGATAAATTGTCAATTTCTTGGTAGAAATTCTTTGTTTAGCGTTTGTTTACGTTTGTTTAGCTATTTTCAGTGTTTGTTTACACCTCTGTATACTATAACCAGCACCCCTATTTGGGTCGGGCCAACTGCAAGGCAGCCAAACCCAAAATGATAAATTGACAATTTCTTGGGGGGAATCGTTTGTTTATCGTTTGTTTACGTTTGTTTAGCTATTCTAAGCGTTTGTTTACACCTCTGTATACTATAACCAGCACCCCTATTTGGGTCGGGCCAACTTCACGGCAGCCAAACCCAAAATGATATATTATATATATAAGCTTATCCAGGCCGTTTAGGCCCATAGCTTGGTTATGGTTTTCCACTGCTTGCTGTCCTTTGCTTTCATCCTCCACTTCGTTATCTGCTTGTCTTCCATATCCTGCATAATTGCCTCTCGCCGTTTCCTCTTGGGTCTTCCTCTTTTTCTCGTCCCTGCTGGGTCCTTCCATCCTATTGTTCTCTCATCACTCATTCTTTCTAGATGTCCTGCCCATTGTAGTCTCTTCGCTTTTATAACCTCTTTTATCGCAGCCTCTGCAAATAAATCATATAGTTCTTTATTTGTGCCCCTTTCCCATCCTGTATCCTGTCTTTTTTCCGCCGAAAATTCTCCGGAACATTTTTCTCTCCCATATTTTCGCCAGATTTTGGACTTTTTTGTTCATCACCCATGTTTCCCTGCCATACAGTAGTGTGGGTCTTATCACCGTCTGCATAGTCTGATTTTTGTTCCTCTGCTTACTTTTTTTGAGCTTAGTATTTTGTGTAGTCCTCCAGCACACCTGTTACTTTTTCTGAATGTAACTTCTTTTTCATCTTCGCATTTGTCGTCTATCAGAACTCCTAGGTACACATACTCTTTTCCTTTCTTGAATTCCATAATTTCTTCCCTGAATGTTATTATTCTCAGTCCACTTTCAATTTTGTTCTTGGAGTTCATTCTTAGCTGCATGTAGTTACTCTTGCTTTGGTTGATCTTTAAACCTCTTTTACTCGCTGACTCTATCAACTGTTTTGTTATGTCTTGTAATTCTCGTTTTTTCCTTGCTAATAGCACCAGATCGTCAGCGTACGCTAGACATTCATGACTCTTATTAAGTAGTGTACCATTTCTGTTGATGCCGCTTTCTCTTATTATTGCTTCTAGACATATTAAATAATAGTATTGATAGCGGATCACCTTGGCGTAGACCTTTTCGTACTTCAAATTCGGTTGATATTTTCCCAGTTACCCTCACTGCATTTACTGTTTAACTGAATGTCATTCCAATAAAACCGATTAATTTTCCAGGGATCTGAAGATCGTAAAGGTCATTTACTAATTGTTGTCTTGACACTGAGTCATATGCCCTCTCAAAATCAACAAATAACATATGGGTCGGCAGTTCATATTCATAGCTTGATGTTAGTAGTTGTTTTAGCATACATATTTGGTCCGTTGTTGATCTGTTCTTTCTAAACCCGCATGTAAACAAAATCAAAGTAATAGGGATACGTTTATCAGGGCAGCAACTTCAGAAAACTCTTGTTTTTAAGCCAATATTTCAGAAAACTTTGTTCCTTCATATTGTCATATGTTCCAACCATGTGATAATCTGTTTTGTTCATTTTATAAGTTACTCACTAACCTCATTTCTTTTCGCCTTGACAAAGTGGCTGCCCTAAGGAACGCATCCCTATTACTTCCATTACTTATAAAGTTCGCCACCGAACAATCGTGCAACTATTTGTAATTTGTAGTGCCGGAAGGGATTAGAAAGTGGTTAAAATCACATTTCCATTTACAATAAATTATTCAATAAACTAAACGAAAGAACTTGTGATGACAAATCTATGCGGTAACAACTTTGATTTTTTTTTAAATTATAAAAATTGATTCAGTAAGAGTCTCAAACGATGAAAACGGTTGTGTTTGAAATTATTAATGCGTTACGTTTTCACCGCCATCGAACGAAAATGTCATAGACTTTACTGCTACAGCATGCTGTGTTCTTGTGTTCAGAGCCAATCTACTGGCTCTGCCTGTGTTACTTTTGTAGGTCAATCTAACGGCAATAGAACAAACTCTACTGCTACGTATCGACAAGATCACTTCTTTATTTACAATTCAATTTAAAAAACTAATTTAACTAGAATAAGGCCTCCCAGCTAAACAACTAGTATCTAGTTAATCATACAATAATGGTAGTTAGTTAAAGTGTTTGCAGGAGTAATTTAATATATCACAAATTCAATAAAATTATTAATCGAAATAATGAGCGCGAAATTACATTTATGTTATGAGTAAATTAACTCTCTAATTTATGTGTTACGTTATTATTTGCAATGGTTAAAGACATCGTGGCAAATATCAGCGACTACATCTTATTAATTAACTCATGAAGTTCTCCTAAACTTTGTATATAATAATCAGGAATCATGAGTTTATCGGTGCATGTTGATAGTTGATCCATATTTGTTGCTCCACTCAGTACTAGTAATTTCTGATAACCACCTTTAGCAGCAAATTCCATGTCTTGTACTAAGCTATAAGAAAAACAAAGTCATGTATGTTCAAACGTAAATTAAATCACGATAATAGTTTCCATTTTTAGGCACTTACCTATCTCCGATAAATAATGTTCTAGATGGGTCTTTGATATTAAATTTTTCCACGATAAATTCATTGAAATGCTCTCCAGGTTTTCCAAAACGAATGGCTGCTCTGCCTGTTAGGTCTTCCAAGATCCTGTGGAAATGTCCTGGGCCTAGGGAATAGAGAAAGCATACTACAGTAAATTGACGCTTTCTTACATAACGTCTAACAAATTTACTAGGCAAACTGATATTTATTGGAATGAAAAGTAAAATCTAAGAAGCTTGAAGTGGACTTTGATGATTAGTTGTATTTAAATACTAAACAATAATTGTTTGATAAAATAGTAATAATGAAACAGATTATTACAACCTTATCCTAAAAACAACTATGTTGTACGTTGTAATACTATATGGAATCGTTTTGCAGAGAGATGCATAATATACTATCACTAGGTCAGATTTTACACACATAGTTTATCAGCAGAGTATTGTTATGCAAACGTCGTGTTTTTGTGCCTATGCCAATAATAGGTTATGAGATCAAAGCAAAACACGACCCACATACAATTATATACTTGTATTTGTTTAATATTTTCAATATACTTCTAAACTCTGAGGTGTATTCATTTGTGACCAGAAACAGACTACAATTGTCTAAGGGGTAGTTAGGCCTGGCTACTCCAGTCACATCTTATATCAAACAAAACTTTCATCTCCTTCAGTAAAACAACCTGGTTATATAATTATACAATTTGTGTTCCGAAGTGCTTCCTGAACGGCTGCAAGAAGTAATTCACGAAACTACGAAATCGAAGGCTTGCATAAATTAAAGGAGCATCGCCGTCTAAACTAATTTTAGTACTTACCTATGAATGGTACAGTAAATCCAGTGAAAACTAAATTGTCTGTGCCACCTATTATAAAGAGTACCTCGGGTCTCTTAATGTACACAGCTGCCCTAAGGAGCTGAACATAGTTCAAATTAAGGTCTATTTCCAGCACTACAGCACCGATGTCTGGGTTATCCTGAAGAACGGTAGACAACGTTTCCAAACCTCCGTCGAATTTCTCTATCTAAAATCAAGCACTCAATTTATAATGAATTTTATTAAAAAGTTGCTAGTCGAATAATACAATCGATATTTTCTATCAGCACAACTTTGATACAAATACTTACGTCTGAATAAGCTACTCTAAAGCCAGCATCTTCAAAGTGCTGCCTCATAACAGGCATTCCCAGCAAAAATATTTCTTTGGCAAAATTGATTTTATTAAGGTAAGCAGTTATGGCTAAAGTTGGAAACGCAATGTCAGCTGCTTCCGTACCGAGGTGGAACCTATTTAATTTCTCGTTAAAGCTTTTTAAGGAGTGGGTGCTGTTGTTCGAGACGAATCGCACTCGCTTTCCAATTTGTTTTAGTTTTAGTATACTTTCTTTGACTCCATCAATCGGGTTATTTAACTTCCAGACAACACCTAAATATAAAGCAAGCACGTTTTAAAAAAGAAAACAATATTTTAGATTGCAGTTAGAAGAACTACATTAAAAATTACTTTTCCGAGGCAGACATTGAACAAACAAGAAATAACAAAGCTTTACGTTTATTTTAAGCGAGGTTGAAAGCACAAGTATGATAAGAGTATAGTTACCATCGCAATCACATAAAACGTCGTCGAACGAGTCAAAGAATAGTTTTAATTTTTCTTTAGTTGAGCAAGCTAAATTTACTGACATTTTATTGAAGTAACTGTTAGCAACAGTAACGTTGTGCGACGCGATGGCTAAATCCACACAAAAGTAAACCATAATCTTGCGAGAAAGTAAACACAACATTAAGATGAGTAAACATATTTAATTAATGAAATGCAATAGGATTACGTCAAGACTCTGTATGTACAGTTTTTGTTGTTATGCTTCTAGGCGGTAGAAGACCTTGGCCTGAGCAATTCAATTCTTTTAATATTGTGTGTTGCCTATATGACTAGACAAGACAGGAATAAGTAAAAAGAAAATACGAGCGCCAAGCAACAACAAACACAGAAGCTGTTTGCAAAAAAAGCGTTGAAAAAACGCTACTAACCAATTCCTACAAAAGGAAAGATGACTAATGATGTATAAATAAAATTCCAAAGTATATAATTTCAGTTCCAAAGCAATAAAACAATTACATAAACGAAATATAATCCCAATTATTAAATTGGTGTAACTCCCACATACATATCATGTAAAAGTCAAGAGATAAATGTATGTATGTATTATCTGCAACCTCATTTACCTGGCGGTGTAGAGGCTGGTGCTTCGTACCCCTGCATCTGGCGGTGCAATGCTCAAGTTGAACCGGATTCGGGATACAGATTTGGAGCGCGCTTTTATAAATACTTAATATAAACATTTATAATAAATACACCACCGAATCTATTTTATTGAAAATAAACAAAATGTAGATACTACAGTTAAGCTCCAAAAGTATAAAATTACTCATGGAGTTAAGGTCACACTAAGATTTATTTTTAAGGACAAAGGACTTAATTAATTAAGACGCGTGGTGCCGATTAGCCGAAGCATACAACCGTAGTTAAACTGAGCTAAATTTTATATTCAAAAGCTATTAATTGGAACAAATCTACCACATATTTCGTTATGCGATAGGGGTTCATCTGTAATCGTAAATATAGAAAGAGTACAACTTATCGTATATTAAACTAACTGAATGGCAAGTGGTATTCTTCTCCGAAAACTGCTCGCAACAACTTAACTAACAATTAAATAAACTCGTCTACTATTTTAACAAATAGTGGTAAATGCGTTGACTCTGGCAGAGACAGCCAATATTGTCAGATTAAAAACCTAACAAGTAAGATTTTCTAAACAACGAACGATTACTTGAAGGCCTGAAATATAAGTAAAATGCCAAAAAAACCAACGTAGGGCGATAAACGATTTCATACCTGAGATGTCTTGCGGCCGAAAGGTAAGTTGCTTCTAAAACACCTTCATATCCTCACCACACAAATTTCAACCTGATTTTCGATGATTTTAGTCAATAAATCAGCTTTGAAAGTGTGCAACAAATAGACCAAAAATGCGCCCTAAGCTACCTGAAGACTCAAAATCGGATCAGAAAATAGCTCCCCCGTAAAGTTATAAACTAGAAACTTTCAAAAGAAGAATTACTTACTTTCTTACTTAATCCAATGACTACTTATACCATTACTGGTGTCGATGTAGGGGTTGTGGTTAGGATTGAGATTTCGTGAATAATCTTCATCTTTGTCTGTTCTTGGCCATTTCACTGTTTCCTGCCAATGGAATCCTCTTTGCTTGCTTGTATTTGCTTTTCCATCTCTATGCTTCAGCTGATCCTGGGCCTTTCCCTTCGTCTTCTTGCCGTTACCTAAGGTTTCATATTGTTTTCGCACAGTTCTTGTCCTTCATCCGGATTATGTGGCCAAACCATATCAATAGCTTTTCTTCGGTAATGTGTTTTAATGACTTCACATCTTAATCTTACCTTATTACGTCGTTTCTTATGAACTCATTCCTTGTCACTCCTTGAATGATCCTTCTGAGAAATTTAATTTCTATTGTCTGTATCCGACTTTTTTGTTTATCGTTTATCACCCATGTTTTGCTGCTATATGTACTATCTTGTGCACACTATTTTCTGTGCCTGGAAATCACTGTTTTATTAATAATGCCATTATTCATATACCGAGATGGTTTTAGGCCTATAACTTGGCTCTGTTTGCAGTGCAAAATATTTAACCAAGTCAATAAAGCAGAGAGTTAAGATGTTTTATGAAACTGCATTCTAAAACAATAATAAAAGTATTAAATGCATTGGTAATGAGATGCAAGAAGTAGTAATTAGTCAGATAAAGGCACGCATAAGCAAAGTATATTTCAGAGGGTTGGAATTTGAAGTTGAATAAAGTAATATAATTAAAATGCTAGGTTGGTGCACACGTAAAGCAAAGGACAGCGACAGCAATCTGAAGAGTAGATAAAGACAAGGATAATCTAGAAAATTGCAAAGAGAAATCCTGAATGTAGGCAACAGAAGAGAACCAAGCGACGTGAAAATGGTGGACTCGGATACCAGCGTATTAAAAACAAAGTGCAAAAGAGCAGAGCAGTGACATTAAAAAAACGTTTCTGAGTGCAACGCTAAAGAACAATACTAGTTATAAGCAACAGACAATATTTTAGATTTAAGAAAATGTTAGATTTTTAATTTATGTAATCAAACTTTATTTGTGGTTAAGATTATCAAAATTGGACCCTTTCCACTTCTGTCTTAACTTGTTTATTCACGCCGTCCAATACCAGAATGACCAGCAGGGTTGCCATAAACAGCTTAACCAGTACCTTGGAGGATTTATGATGAATTGCAGATCAACTAAGGATTAGTTGCAAACTGATTAAAGATTACTTGAAGGTCTGAAATAAATCCAGTAAAACGCCAAACGAGGTAAGCGTACGGCAATAAACGATATCACACCTAATGTGTCATGCGAGCAAAAGGTAAGTTGCTTCTAAAACACTGTCATATCCTCACCATACAAAATTTCAACCTGATTTCTAATAATTTTAGTAAATAAATGCGCTTTCAAGGTGTGCAACAAATAACCCCAAAATGCGTTCTAAAGCAACATGAAAACTGAAAACTTAAAATGGAATCAGGAAATAGCTCCTTTGCAAAGTTAGAAACTAAAAATTTGGAAAAGTAGAAGAATAGCAACTGTTAATTAAAAGTGTGCAAAACTACATGCTCAAAGATTCTTAAAATTAAAGTAGACGTGCAGGCAAATTCGCAAAAATCATATCGAAATAAAAAAAAAGTTCAGGTTCATTCCCAGTACAAAAGCTCTAAAAACAGCCAACCCAAACAAAAAAAGACAAACCCCATCCTAAAAATAAGAAATCGTAAGAAACTATGTGAAAGAAGACAAAGCTCTAACTGATCTCAAAAAAACGTGGATAGAAAAACGTTCATCTTTAACATCCATACCAACCAAATCCCAAAAATGTATAAAGAACTTAGTACTATTGGACAACAATTCGAATACACTTTTATTTGAGAACACACACTTTGTATGTGTTGTAATCAGCAATAATTTCAACATCAATGCCTCTTGTAGCTGTTTGAGCTTTTGTATATCTTCGGTTTGTCTAGTTGAAAGTATAGTGCTTCACGTTTATGAAAGTTTACTGCTGCCACCTCTGTGTTGCAATCGGTGTTTATTCTGCTTCTTAATTTTCTTCAGTGATTTTCACCTTCTTCGCTTACTTTTTTAGTCGTCCTCAGTTATCCAAACCTTTCGTTTCTCAACCGCGTTATTGCCTAGTACTGACTGAGTCTGCAGTTACCCGTATACCTACTTTCTTTAATTACTTTCCATGTATTTTCTGTTTTCTTGTTCTATTTCTTTGTTCGCATGTTTTTCTTAATTTATATTCTACTTCTTTCTTTATTGCTATATATTTTAGTTTACTCAGCTGTCAAGCTCGCTTTCTCTGTGTTGTTAGTTTTTTTAATTGTAAATCAAATATAATCATAACCAGACTACTTGCACATCTGTACTTAGGTAGCTTTTGCAGTTTTGATTTGGCTTCCGAAGATTTGTGTAAACAGAATCAAATCAATTTGGCATCTTCTGCCGCTGGGCACGGACGATGCAGTATTCGAAGAATGTGTTTGCTATCACTATATTGTGCTTCGCGCAGAATTCATCAAGTCGATTTTCTGTGTGATTTCGTCTTTCTCACCCAAACCTACCCACTATTTCCTTGTGAATTTCCCCTACTACTGTGTTCCAGTTTCTCAATATCACCTTTATAGTCTCTGGTCGGCATAACATTTTGCACGCAAAAATGATGATACACAGTGTGTGAATGACCAATATATCTGAAGACCAAATATATATTCTTGCGTTGCTTTCATAATGTGACGTTAACGCTAGCCCAAATTAATATTTCTACGTATAAAAATGCGTGCAAATTTGTACTTTGCTAATACGTCACAATCAGCACTTGAATATTTTGTGGGCGCAGAGTGGAGATAAACCAAGATCCCAGAAAGGTGTAAAACGAAGGTACCTAGGCTGTTAAAGACACGTCGATCTAGCGAGCCGTCTAGAGAGCTCTACCAGGAATGGCCGTCAGCTTCTAAACCCCCTGGGCTTAGCCGAGGCCTCTAGTCCAAGATCTACGTATACCTGTCCAAAAAACCGTCCAGAACCGTAAGAGAATTGAGTCTCGAGACCCACCTAGAAAAACTTTTAAGAAAACCCGATCCCGAACTCCAAATCCCCTAGCATGTTTGTGTGGGTTGTTGTGGTCCAGCATCTGCCAATTTTGCCTTCAAATCGCTCCCCAAGTCGTGTTCGTGGCTTGTAGGGTTCAGCACCTGACCAAGACCGTCAGAACAACCCTCAAACTGAACCTCCTGGTATGTTGAAACTAGCACCTAATGTTTAGTTACTATTTCCTACGTGCCTGTGGGTCAGGACTCCAACATCAGTCTACAGAAACGACAATAATACGCTCCCACAGAGGACGCGGCAAATATGCAGGTTTCTGCGTGATAAGGGCCCACTAGGTCGATTTACCGCCAAAATTAATTAAAGGTACGACCACCTGTACAAAGACAGTTCCATGTCCCACGACAAAGTCCTGGAGCAACACTAGAGAAAATCACAGCTTTCGCTCCGACACTGAAACTCCGATCTGTAGATTCGCCGCAAATCCCGGCGAACCGCCTTGCTGGCGCTCGAGCTTTTACAGGGTAAAACACCAATTGTAAGCAACGCAGCCATTTAGCGCTATCGTAAATACTTAGTTTCAGAACAGGCCACTCGAACGAAATACAGCACTCAGAATCAGGCGAATCTTCGTCGGCGCACCACGGGATACCAGGAATATACCAAGTATCGTGGATTGCCTCTCTGTCTAGGACGAGTTCCGCAGCGTCTCCCCGAATGAATTAAAAAAGGCAAACATTTAGCACACAAAACTACAATTGCAACGATTACAGTTTTATGCAAAATAACATCAAAGACGAATTTAACAAGGTGGTAGCAGAAAACGAAGAAACTATCGAAGAGCCATGGAAAATAATAAAACAAGTCGTCACAGCAGAAGAGACACTGGGCTTCTAAGAAACCCAGGCTAGAAACAGTAATTGGTATGATGAAAAGGGTCAACACTTAATTGAGGAAAGAAACAGAGCAATAATAGAAATGTTAAATGGGTTAACATGCAAATGTAAATAAATATTGTAATGGTATTATGTTTACAGCAGTTCTGGTTGCATTGCTAACGTACGAAGAATAAAGAAAGATTCAAATAGGCCCAGAATTGGTATTGTATTTATTGCAACAATATAAGTCATTAGTAAACATTGATAATTACATAAGACATGATTAGCAGTAACTGTAATTTAATTAACAGAGGTTAGTAATTGAATAAAACAGTGTCGTCAGGGTTGCGTTCAGCTCGTATTTAATAATTGTGCTCGGTATGGAAAATGATAATGAATTCGCTTAAGTACAAAGATGTTTCGAAACGCCACAGAAGTTTTATGCAGCGTTTTGGTATTTATATCATAATACCAACAATCGATAACGCAGGTAAGGGGTTATTAAGCAGTGTAAGAAAGCACAATGATGCAAAAAGCATTTGAAAAGCAACCTGAGAATTAAAGAAGACTACAAGAAAGTGCTAATAGCTTGTGAATCAGTGTTTATTTAACTAAAAGTGAAAAAATGCAATCAAAACTTACTTAAAACAATTGTATAACATGTTGCTATAGTGACCTAGAGTGTCAATTGTTGTGGTTTATTGGGGAAGCCAAGCCGAAAGCTGGTGTGTAGTTTTGGCGCCCCGTTTTTAATTAATTTTGTTCATTCAAGTATATAATTTGTGCCAGTTGTTGAGTTTTATTTATTCTCATTTGTGCCGAGGCCAGTTGTGGTTAATTTGGTAGTATTCCACAGTGCAGTCTCAGAGAAAATTGAACCTGGAGCTTCGCCGTCTTCGAAGCTAAATTTTGGCGAGTTTTGGAACTACGGGAAGCAGAAAACATAGTGCAGCGTCTAGAGAAGCCCTTGTTTGTGTTATACAAAAAGGCAGCAGCAGCAGCTAAAATATCACCAGAAAGCAGGTATAAGCTTGGCGTCACTTTTAACCGTGGGCCGGTGCGAGGTCAACTTTCAAGCCCGATCTAACAAGACTGGGAGATACGAGAAACAGACGGTAAAGTACACAACCTGGGGAAGGCTTTGTTTGTTGTCCAGAGACAGGCAGCAGCCGCTGAAACCGTTCCAGGAAGAAATTACAAGCTTGGCATCATCTTTTTGCGGAAACCGAAAGTGGATTTGGCGAGCAAGTAAGAAACAAATGCGGGTTGACGTCCCTTTTCACTTGAAAAAAAAACAATTTCAGGTTAGCCAAACAACTTGATTATTTGAATTGCATTGTTACCTGAGGTGAACTGATTAATTGTTGGTTTATTTGTGGTCAAAACACGCTGAATTTCTGTGTTTTCGAGAGGCTTTGTTTACAGTCAATATTTCAGATTATCTGTCATTCGTTAAAATCGAGCATTTGCTATACAATGACAAAATTCATAATGTGTAACAACCTAACCCTGAGTTTATTAGATTCTTAATAGCTGCTAACCGCCACAAAAGTTTATTAAGTTGCCAATAAATAAAATGTAAGAACACAACATACCTTTATTATTGCAGTAAATAGTTAAACAATCATTTTTTAAATTAGCCCAAGAGGAGGCAGATCAAATATCAAACTCAACTGTGTTGTGGTCGCTATTTATTTAATTACAAAAAAATATTATAACAATATAAAGAAAACACATACTGGCCAAGAAATAAAAAAGAAAAGAAGAGGACAACAAATAATGCTAAGCTAAAACATATCGAATAACTATCACAGAATAAATAGATAAGGAAAATGTACCAAAGGTTTTGATTTAAAAAAAAAGATTTTAATCATAGACATCAAAATATTATTATCGTAAAGGGTCCAATTTACAGATAGACTTCATATCATGACTTAGTGAGAGCCCCTAATGAACGTAAAAATAATAAAGCTCAAGATGGGAATCTTATAGCAGTCGAAATCATAAAAAATGGAAGCCAAAATCCGTAGAAGCAACTATACAACTCGGTAAGAAATATGTAAGGGGCTTTACCAAACTAAAAATTTTGAACATAATTATGAAAAAATCTGTAAAGAGCTTTACACGGAATTTCCCTGTCAGTTAGGGAGCGCATCGATTGCTGTACATTCCTATCTGTGATACTGCAGTACGCGGCAAATTCTTTACCTTTCCGTTGCGCTAGATGCAGTCCGCAGCAATCTTTTTTTTTTTCTCCTTTTTACGATGTTTACCCTGTATTTATTGGGTTCCATTTTCATCAAAGGTAAAACCCTAAGCTATGTGCAAATTATTAGTTCTATCGATTCTTGCATTAAGCAATATAACTAACATTTTACTTTTTTAAAGTCCTTATCCTGTTTATATTTTACCGGAAGTCATGCATGCAAAATATCGTCTTCCTCCAACACGTAGTTATTGAGCTGTATCGCCAACAAACAGACAGACGGACAAATAGACCGAAGAAATTGAGGAAACGTGTTTTTCGTCATCTAAGAACCCCGAAACGGGAAGATTTAAAGATTTTTGGAAGCTATGTTTTTCACGGTTACAATACGTCCTTCATTTTTTAGTCGAGGAAAGTAAAAAAGAATTACATTTGTTTTAGGTGTAGGCCCTTTATCGGTGGGATACAAAATATGTATATTTTCGTCACGGATATTGCGTTATAAAATATAACCCTTGAATTAATTATCAAAAATTAAAAAATATGTTTTGGTTTCTAAACAACACCTGAGGTTTTTTCAAACTATTACATTTATTTAACCAAATAGTTCTTGAGTTAAATCAAAAATAGATAGAACTCCGGTCAGGCATAGCTTTAGAAATATACCCCAATTAAAGGCTAAAGACAAAATATGCGCAAGGTGACCGTAACAAATGCCCCCTTACAAAATAAAGGGTAGAAAGTCCGCTTTCTGATCGTCAACAATATAAGCTACAGCCTACAGCTACAGTATAACACAAAACAGCGACAGAAAAAAACGATAAATTACTGAATAACTACCCCCTAATAGAAAGTCTTTAATCTCACAAAACAAGCCTGCATCCAATAACCACAAATCTATCACAAATTATTCAAGAGACAGACCGCCAATTCAAAACGTAAACCTCAACATACCACAACTAACTTCTGCAAGCAATTAGTTACTCCAACGCTACGAGGAAAAAGAACTAGATAGCATAGCTTCTTATTAGCGACCTTCCCTTCTTTTCCACATACAACATCCACCCAAAACCACAATCTTACTAACGATCCGGCTGTAGTAACTCCTGCGGATTGGAATATGGTCATCATCCAACCAGTCCATAAAAATGTAATAGAACAGAATGTGAAAAGTAACGGAAATTTCTTTGTTATATGTTACCTATACAATATTAGCAAACATTAGTGCACGTTTCGATGAGACAAGTCCACTGCGAATCACATATTGGCTCAAAGTATTCTGGAAAAATATTACGAGTATAATATAACATTATATCTGCTGTATCTGGATTTTAAGAAGGTGTATGACAGAATAAACCAGAATAATTTTCCACGATCTTGGAAAAGCTCAAAATGACAAAGAAGCTTCTGGGGAAGAACTAAAGTAAGTACAATAATATATACAATCTCGAGGTACAACACGACAGTTTTAACAGTTAGTGAATACAAATAGGTATCTTGGATCTAATATGTATATTTGTTTATAACGAAATTTATGTCTCGTTATTGCTGTGATAGATTATGGTTTATCAAGAATTCTGTGTACCTATAATAAAGGTAAATTTTTAAGAGCTCACCTTTTAAATTGAATCTTCCTTGCAAATTTTTATACTCAGTATTATCGGAGAGTTTCCCAATTTAAATTTTGCGAATTGTTGGTTATTTAAATTGGTGGCGCATATTTAGTTATATTCAGTTTAGTGTTAACCCACTCCCTCCTACCGAAGTTTAATTAACAGGCCCCGTTGAACGCAATGGTCACGAGACCGTTTTTGGGTACTTACAATTCGCTCTCTTGTTAGCTTCGAATAGTGTTATGATTAGAGCTGATAATGATCGGGTCCGGACATTAGGGCGCTGCCACTTAGACGCGGCCGCTCGGGCGCGGCCGTTACGGCGCGGGACAGTACGGCGCGAGGACACTCGGGCCCGGGACACTAAGGCGCCAAGACACTAAGACGCGAGGACGCCAGGGCGCCGGCTATTAGATCGCGGGACACTAGGGCGCTAAAATACAAATAAATGCTATAATAAGGGGTGGGAAAGCTACTTTTAGCTACACTACTAGTTGTTTTCTAAAAGTAAAGCAGCTAGCTACGCTGTCGTTATTAAAAAGAGCTTTATTGCCTAGCTATTTTTCAAAGATAAGAAAAGTAGAAAAATTATTTAGTCTGCAATCCTAGATGCAGTTTCTTATTGCAGATAAAATCTAGAAATCTTAATATTTGATTTATTTTGGTGCTTAAGATTTCCAGTTACACGTTCCTTGATTTCTTGGCTTCTATGAGAATAATATTTCAGGATTCATTGATTTGCTACATTAGATGCACAGGGTGCATTATCAGCTAGTATTATACATAAAAATAATAGAGTGTTTGAGTATTTTATTATACTGTTTATTTAAAATTTGAGAAAAGTTTAATATTTTGCAAAACTGTATAATTCTGGTTTATGTAGTATTCCTAAAAGTCAGTAGTTTAACGTTGTAATACGTGCATTGGTATTGCTGTTGATGTGTTTTGCATGAATGATTTCCTAATTCAAAAATTAAGCATTTAACGTAAAAACGCTTAAATGAGTGATTACGGCTCTGACAGTTTTCAATAGATATTAAGAACATTTGGGGTTGAGGTCAAATGCAGAAGGAAATATCTCGATTCTCAAAACCTCACTGCTTTGGACGTTTGGGGTGCTACACTCCATGGAGGAGTCAATTTTTAAAAAATATATTTGAATATCTTTCTAGCGTTCTCGGAAATTGGTTTATTAAATAATTTTTATATGTAGATCAATTATAGGCGGAAATTATATGTTCGTGTTGAATTGATATACATTTTAACTAGTACTGTTCTAGCATAACCACTAAAATTTTTTATTTTCCGAAAACATTGCTCTGACGGAAATAAACTGCAATTTAAAAAAAATACAAATTTACTCTCTTAGTTACTTCTAAGCATGGTATTTGAATACTAACCAATAATTTAAATATATTATTACTTTGGTACTTTTATTGGTGCTACATCACATTAGTATACTATTGTACTAGTTTAATAAGAGGGCAATGCCTCTTACTAAACGAGTACAATTTACTACTTTATCTACTTTTCATAAAAATTATCAAAAGCTTTGAACTTTGACATTTCATATATGTCACAGTCTGTCAGTTGTCTAGTGCAAAGAAGGCTCTATCAATGTCTTTCGTATGAAAGTAACAATACAAAACCGGTGATATAATGAATTTTACTGTTTTCGGTGTTATAATAACCACATTATGAGAACAAAGTAGATAAAATGTATCATTATGCGCAAATCAGTAAATAATAAATCCATGTAATCCATAATTATGTTGAAAGTTGAGACAGTTGGCATACTCCAAAATTAATTAACATTTAGCTAATTTTAGACGGCTAATTTTAACCACCGATAATTTTAATCATGGCATTTGTTCCACCATTCGCCACCAATAAATTTAGACAGGAATTACTTTCAACCGTAATGAATTGATATACAGGGTGTCTCAAAAAGAATGGGACACCGATTAGCCATAGATTCCTTACGTCATAATAAATCGATTAAACCTAATATACCTTATTACAAAGTCCCTTCACTAAGAAGTTATAGGGCCTTGAAGTTCAATTGTTTATTTTGTATTTTTTTGTTAATTTCCACAAATGTAGAGATATCGATTTGAATTTTGGTATACATACTTACTATTATATACTGCACTAATATAAAAAAAATCATAAACTAGACTCGACTGTAAAGGGCACTTTACCTAACTTTCAAAACTTTTTTAGCTCTAACTTAGTTATCTGTAAATTTTTTTTAAATTTTAGGTTATTGTCTGAAAGAAAATTAAAATACACAAAAATAATGTACTCTCACTTCATAAGCGTAGGAGCAACCGTTTACCTTAAAATGCCTGTCAAAGGTTTTTGGTTGTTACTAACACATGTAATTATCAAGGAGGCATGATCACAAATACAATAGTCATCTAGTAAAAAACAATGATAAATCAATTAACGATATTAGGGACATAAGAATTTGTTCTCTTATGTTTAAGAAAATGCCGCTACATAACCAATTCTCCAATGCTGAAAGGTTCGTTATGTCGCAGCATTTTCGTAAGCACAAAAGACAAAAACCTGATGTCACCAACGTCATTAATTAATTTCTTGTTGTTGTTTACTAGATTAGAATCATTACCCATTGTTTTTGTGATCATGGCTACCTGATAATTGCACATATTAATGACAACCAAAAACATTTGATGGACATTTTACGGTAAACGGTTGCTTTTAGGCTTAAGAATTAAGAGTACATTATTTTTGTGCTTTTTAATTCTCTTTCAGATAATAATCTAAAATTTTAAAAAATGTTTCATGTAACGAAGTTAGAGCTAAAAAAAGTTTTGAAAGTTAGATAAAGTGCCCTTTACAGTCAAGTCTAGTTTATGAAATGTTTTCTATTAGTGTAGCATATAATAGTAAGTATGCATACCAAAATTCAAATCGATATCTCTACATTTGTGGAAATTAACAAAAAAATAAAAAATAAAAAATTGAACTTCAAGGCCCTATAACTTCTTACTGAAGGGACTTTGTACTAAGGTATATTAGGTTTAATCGATTTATTATGACGTAAGGAATCTATGGCTAATCGGTGTCCCATTCTTTTTGAGACACCCTGTATATTTCATTTACTGTTCTATCATTACCTCAAGAATTTGTAAATTTTGTACTAACGGAAATAACATAAAGTTTTCAGAAATTTTAAACATTATAACAAATACCGAAACAAACTTACATTATATTATAGTCAAATGTTTTTCTTTTATCTAAGTATTATTTTTTAATGTTTCTAAAACTATTTCTAATAATTTTTGTATGGAACTTCTGTTATAATTTTCACAGTTTACTTAATAATTTGCTTTGTTAACGAGCAGAAAACTTTTGTTGTTCACGAATATTACCATTTTATGGGTGGTTTCTTCAAAGCATTACTCGTATTAATGCATCTAACAACAGCAGTAACAAAAATCTAATATTAATCAATCTTATACATGTTTAAAAACAAACACAATGAAGAAAGCAAGACAATGTAGAGTTTTCAGATTCTTTTTATTGCTCAGCAATATGTAATTAGATAAGAATAGGTTACTTTAACAGAAATTCTTGTTCACGTTATTTACGATTTAGTAAATGGTGTTTGTGTCGTACAAAATTATCAACTATTTAAATGTTTTTATACGTATATTAAATTTAGTTATTTTGCGTTGTCATGTAATTCTAAAAATATTCAGTAGTAAAAAAAGGAAATATTAGTGGAAATACAACTCAAAAATACCAGACCATGTAGCACTGATAATTATAGCAAAACCTGTTCTAACATAATTGCAGTTTAGCAAGAGCTTCTTGAAATAGGTTGGTTTTAGTAGTTTTAGCATAACACATTGGTTTAGCGAATTTATTCCGACTTTTTAGAATTTAAAGCAATTCTTTTAAGATTCAAATAAAAAACCCGAGATATTTCATACATTCAACTTTTTTATGCCCTGTATGACATTTTTAAATGAAAATAGAGTAAAAAGCGGTGTTAAGAAAAACGTTGGTGTTATTTTACTTATGTGCCGAAATAAATCTAATTCAATTCGAATTCCGTTCCCTGTAACTGTTAAATATATTTTCGAAGTAATTTATCTCAAGTAGCGCGTCGGGTACACAAGACTAATTTGCTAGCAGTGGGACATTTGCGGTTTCATACGAGAGGTTGACAACTAAAACAATGGTGTACAATTCAATTTAGCTCACATTGAAATTCAGTTTTAAAATTCAACTCAATGCAATAAATTCAAAAGTAATTCCATTAAAATTTACGTAATTCATGAATTTTAATTCAATTAATGAATTTATATAGGTACGTAGTGTAAAATAAATGATTAAAAATGGTTTTGTTGGTATTTAAAATAGTTACTTTAGTTTCATATCAATAAACTTCTCTATTTCTACTTTTATAATACATATATTGATATTTAGTTTATACTCCGGGAGCCACAATGTTACTCGTAAGGCTGCTAATTCAAACGAATGAGTTTGAGAAATGTGACGTTTTGTGTTTGATAAAGGAGATCTCGCCCAATCCTGAAATATTTTCCTCATAGAAGCTAAAAAATCAAGGAATGTGTAACTGGAAATCTCAAACACCAAAAGAAATCAAATATTAAAATTTCTAAATTTTACCTGCAATAAGAACCTGCATCTAGGATAGCAGACTAAATAATTTTTCTACTTTTCTTATCTTTGAAAAATGGCTAGGCAATAAAGCTCTTTTTAATCACGACAGCGTAGCTAGCTGCTTTACCTTTAGAAAGCAACTAGTGGTGTAGCCAAAAGTAGCTTTCCCACCTCATATTAAAGCATTTATTTGTATTTTAGCGCCCTAGTGTCTCGCGGTCTAATGGCCAGCGCCCTGGCGTCCTCGCGTCTTAGTGTCTTGGCGCCTTAGTGTCCCGGGCCCGAGTGTCCTTGCGCCTTACTGTCCCGCGCCGTAACGGCCGCGCCTGAGCGGCCGCGCCCGTGGTGCCGCGCCCTATTGTCCTAGACCGGATAATGATATGCACTCAAATGTACTAAAATATGCGCATATATGTGCATACATTTTGTTGAGTATATGCACTCAAAGTTATAATATATGCACATAATATGCTCTAATTTTTTTGAAAATAACTAGGAGTTTTCTAAATAATTTAAAAATTTTAATTATTTTGTATAAGAATATTTATTTTTCTAATTTTTATTCCAAGACGTAATTCATTTTAACGTTTGACTATATAAACATGGACTACCAACGCCAACTTTACGTTGTAAGCAACATACAAATGAGATTTCCCCTAACGCCACCAGACTATTATTCACCCAACACACGTGAAATGAATTATGTGTTGGTTGATACATTGTTTCTACAGGAAAAGTGGGGTTGCTGGCAGTCTATGTTTATATAGTCAAAGATTTTAACAAATACTTCCCCTTTCCTCTGCTTATTTCGATACGCGCACTGCATTCCAGCTGCAGGAAGTAAAAGTATATATCTCAGTTTCACATAAAAATTTTATTAATAATTTAATGAAATAGTAAATTTTACAAAAAAGTCTCAAAAAGTTCATACTTTACAAATTGTTGCTAAATATATCCAAATATGCAAAAGTCCAGAAAGTATGCTCAAAATCGTATAAATATGCAAAATATGCAAAACGAAACTTGGCGTAAACGATTTGTTTTCATATAATTAGTATACATATGCAAAAAGTTTCGCCGGCATATCAATTATATAAAATATGCATGTGCATATAATATCAGCTTTAGTTATGATGGTTATTGGTTTGGTTTGGTATCATTAATTGATAGAGTTCCACGGCTAACAAATCGTGAAAAAATACTTTCTGAAATTTCTTCAGATCCTTACCTTTCAGGATCCCTGGATGACGAAAAACATTGTTTTCTCAATTCCGTATGTCTGTCTATTCATCTGTCTATCGGAAGTATAACTGAAAAAATATTTGTTGGAGGAAGACGATATTTTGCATGCGCATTATATGTCTGCCTGGCTCGAAACCGAATATACAGGGTGATTTTAAAATGTTTCGCCAAACTTCGAGGTATTATTTTACACACCAAGGCAAGTAAAAAAGTCCATATAAACATGTGTTCGACAATCGCGCGTTTTCGAGTTACAAGCAATTTTTGAATTTGGGAAATAAATCGTAAACTATTAGAAAATATTAAGGTGGCTAGAATACTTGCTGTCAAAATCAAACAGAAAACAGTTGATGAGTTTCTGGAAAATAAACTCCCAGGCCTTTTAAAGAATGTGCCTTTACAATTACGCCAAGGGATATGGTGTATGCACGATGGGGCTCCGCCATATGTCCTCATACTTGTGAGACAACACCTATCGCAAGTTTTTAGTGGATAGGTCGAGATGGGCCTATTCCATGGCCGCCACGCTCCCCAGACCTTAATCCGTTAGACTTCTTTCTTTGGGGTTGTTTAAAAAGCCTCGTGTACACCACCCCTATTAATACAGTAGAAGAGTTAAAGGGACGTGTTAACGATGTCTGTCAAACTGTTAGAGGAATGCCAGGTGTTTTTGAAAGAGTAAGAGAGTCATTGCGGCGGCGATGAGACCTCTGTGTGGAGATGGGAGGTGGACATATCGAACATCTACTCTGAAGAAGGTTTGATTTCTCAAATTTAAAAATTGCTCGTAACTCGGAAACGCGCAATTGTCAGACACATATTTATATGGACTTTTTTTTTGCCTTGATGTGTAGAATAATTCCTCGAAGTTTGGCGAAACATTTTAAAATCACCCTGTATATTCGGTCAAATGTATACAAGGTGAGTATCTTAAAAATAGGATGTTTTCTATTTTTGCTTTAACCGTGGAAAAAATAAAAGTAAAAATTTTCACATAGCTCAGGTGTTACCCATGACGAAAATGTGACCCAACAAATACAGGGTAAAGATTACAAATGGGATAGAGAGCTATAGCGTATTTATAACGCACCTAGAAGCAGATATAGTACGCACCAGGTCGTGGCGCAGCGGTTCAAGTCTGACTCACGCCTGCGAGCTCGAATTCGCATCCCAATCACCCTCCTAGGTGCTAAAATCGTCTTGAGTTCGAACCGCATCAGTTGCACCTTTTGTTATTTGCATTTTGATGTAATTCTCATTACGGAGTTTTTCCTTTTATTGTTTCAGTATTATTAGCAAAGTGGAGATATTTTTACCCCTATGTGGTACGTTTTTGCGAGGGAAGTTGCGTGTAAACCTCTTTACACAATTTTAATTTAGTAACTACGCACATGAGTTAGTCAGTTCCGAAGTGCACCATTAGAATTTTGAAAACTGTAAAGAATTCGAAAACGAGGACAAAGTTGGGCATCGCAATGCTAAAGAATATTAGAAAATTAACTGATACTAGCACAATTCGAAAACTAAGCCACCTAGGTCCAATTATTTTTTTTAATATCGTTTAGCATTAAATTGTGCAACTGCCTTAATTTGACCGTCTTTGTCCTAACGATTTTTGAGACACCAAATGTCAGCCCCAAACTAAATACCCCTGCTTAAATTTAACTCAAAAACTTGTTTATCATTAAATGTAAAATACTGATCGAAACTACTTATTACTATTAGAGAAGAATATAAAAACTATAAAAATATCCTTTTGAAACAGTTTATATATTTAATTTATTCTTTATTAGTTCGTGCAGATCTCCGAAACTATTAATGTAGAAATCAGGAATCTGATCAGCATTGGCGCACTCTTTTGCTTGCTCTAAACTTGTCAACCCAGTCAACGTCAATAGTTTCTGATAACCGGATCTGGTGGCAAATTCAATATCTTGTGCTAACCTGTAATATAAGAAAGGTTTTTAAATTTCCTATTTTTTTTATTTTAGAAGAATTAGCATTAAACTTACGAATCTCCAACAAATAATGTTCTAGAAGGGTCTTGAATACAGAACTTTTCAGTTATGTACTTGTTAAAATTTAATGCTGGTTTTCCAAACTGCAATGGTGTTCGATTTGTTAAGTCCGTCAGTGCATCTTGAAAGAATTTAGGGCCTAAAACATACATTATCTAAAAAGAGAGAATTGTGAGATTGTATTAAAAATTCATATTTCATAAATGTCAGTAACTGTGAAAGTATAAAACGTCGATCGGATGTAAACTAATGAATCGAACTATAAAAAACTAGAACAATATAGTTTTTGAATTGCAATGGGAGTTAATGGCATCATATTTTCATAAGCTAGCAGAAACGTATATTAATCTTATTCTTTAGAGTTTAAGCAATATCGAGATCAGCGGTTATATTATCACCACAACCAAACACGTCTAGCAAGTGGTTAACCAACTCGAATGAATTATTATTATCTTTACATTTCCTGTTTGCAATTTCCTACCTTTGAAAAGGCAGAACTTGGATGAAATAAATATAAAACAAATTACGTGACACAAAATAAATGTACATTTTAAAAGTACATTAATTCATGAACAGTTTCAAAAATACCCTTTAGTAGTGCACTTACCTATCATTGCTACTTTGAGTCCGAATGGAATTGTTTTATCAGTCGCTGCTGTTATATAAAGTACATCAGATCTTTGCAAGTAAACGAAAGCTTTCATAAGTTTGGCGTAGTTCAAATTTAGATCAAAGTCGAACACAACTGCGCCGACGTTTTCGTTATCCTCCATATTTTTTGCTATAACGTCATAAAACGGTTCTAGTTTGTCAGGCTGCAAGTGTATATGATTTTATTATTATATAACAGCTTGCCATGCATATTACAAATTAAGATATTGTTATTATAAGTGATAATTAAAATTCGCTATGAATAATTCACCTCATTTGCAATGTGGTATTTCAGCACGTGTAAACTATGTGGAACTACTAACCTCAAAGCCGTCCACAGTAAATCCGGCATCACTAATTTCCTTCTTGGTAATTGGGTTGGCCAGAACAAAAATTTCCTTTTTAAACTGAATTCTTCTTAAATAGGAAATTATAGCCAACGACGGATAAGCGATGTCGTCCCTTTGGGCACCCAGCTCGAAGGTAACTAATCTCTTGAGAAACCTCTCCATACCAGTGGAACTGTTGTTCGACACGAAGCGAATCTGCTTTCCACATTCTCGTAGCTTAGCAATCGTCTCCTTTGCTCCTGGGATGGGCGTATTGGCAGTATACAATACACCTAAATAATAATAATATAAAGTAGTTATTTTGACGTAGAACGCATGTTATGCAGTCAAAAACATGATTGAATCATTCACCCCAAGGTTCAGCTCAATTAAACTATTTCTCAACTAAACCTTGCAATTATAAATAAAACAGTATATTCGTTTAATATCTTGAATTAAGTAGAGAAAATTAATTCTAATTGAGGTTAGTTAGCATAGTCATATGTGTTAAGAGTTGTTTGCTAAAAGATATTCTAAAGGCACTTATAGATAATTCTTTTAACGAATATGGTATTTTATTGTATAGATCGCTGATGTTATATTTATATGATCGTTTAAAAAGAGCGATTTTGCGCTGGAACTGCACCAGCGTAAGGAGGAACCCTTGTATCAAACAATTTTCGGATAAGACTGTGCCATTATTGGGACAGAAATAAGCAAAGAAGCACGCTAACTGAAAGTATAAACCACGTCAGAGGCGAAACTCTTTTATAAGGAAAGGGATAGAAGAGCAAAGTAACTCAACGTGTGAATTAGGCCAGAGGCGAAACTCTTCCATGGATCAGAAGAAGCAAAACGAAATTTATGAACAAGAGTCGTCGCGGTTGAGTGAAGAGGGCCTCCCCGCAGAGTATATAAATTAGCATTTTCCATATAGAACAAAGCGGATAGCCAATATTAGCAATAGACACTGCAAACACTTTTTGATGACATGTTATCTTGGGTGAAGATTTTGCTGGGAGGTTTGACACTATTTTAATGTTTTTTTTTCAAAAAGCTTCCCTATGCGACGATGACGTGGTGGATATAGGAAAGCAAGATTATTTTTGTAGGAGGAATGGTATAAAAGCTGCTATAATGCTGAAATATAGGAACAGAACGGTGTACAAGTGAATTGATGACGAACAGTTTCTATGTTGGAGCACGATGAAAATCAGCATCAAGATAGCAGTCAGTAAGAGTACATAATGACCAACTTTGCTATTGGGTTGGCCTGAAACATATACATCGCAAAAAGGAAGAGAACCGCTGCTCTCTAGTTCCATGGTAGACTTGATACCTGGATATTTAAGACGAATCCCTCGGAGAAGACCATATCACTGCGGCGCAGAAAACAAGGATAAACTACTGAGCGACTTTCTCAATATGCTACAATTATGGCACTTGTTACCCCCTAAAAACTTTAATAGGCAGAAGAAAAGTAATAATAATATCGCAACACTTCAATATAAGCAGGATACTCCAGATAGTCCGTAACCAATAACATTCAACAGGCCAGTTAAGCTGCTCCAGAGAAAGAAATAAAAAATAAATTTATCCGGCGCAGGCTATTTGCACATAAATGAGGCGCAATTAACGTGATATTTATTTCCAGTAACTGTACACAAATAATATAAAAGAATAGTTAGAAAAAAGGTACATATAAATGAGCACAATATCAAGCCCACGACGTGTACACATAACGTTCACAGCATAACCTATGAATTTTAATTTCAAATATAAGCTTAGCGCACGATACATAAAGTGCAAGGTACTTAGTAAATACACATAAAATTATTGTACATCAATAAATACTAAAACCGTCATAAACAGGAAATTAAATACCGAAAGTTCACAAACTTATCACACTATAGCATTTTTAATTGCGGCTAAATAGTTAGAGCAAAGCAAGCTTGTAGCTTATCTGTTAAATATAGCGTCGATCAAGGAAGTTAATGCAGCTTCAATCACGAATAGGTGCTGAAAACGACAGCAGCCGCGTAGGAAAAAAGAATAAGCAGCGCGCATTCGGGAAAACTTACTTATAAGGTTTAAATCGGCTTAACGATCTCTGTGAAATCCCAAATAGAGTATATGAAGGCACTGACTTATCTAAAATCTTCTAAAAAGAGATGAAAAATGCGTAAGTTAATTGGCCAACCAGTAAAACGATATCTCAGTATTAGATTCACAAAATATGTTTTTCCAGATTCCCTAAAATAACCAACAATGCAGATTAGAAAAATAAAGATAAAGCAAGCATATGAATACAAATCCTTCATAAAGGCGAGACACCAGGTGTCCGACAATTTCAATAGACAGGAAGAACGTTTTTAAAAGATGAATCAAGCACAAAAAGGTGACTAAATTCGACCTTAAAGGTAGCAGGCCAAAACTATGTCTTTCAAACAAAATCTAGCAATTAAGTAGCTTTTAGTGCAAACTACAGGTGAGGTAGATCACTAGAGCTAACAAATCAAATGCTGGTTGGACCCAGATTTAGAGATCCGGACACGAATAGATATGGCAAGAGCAAGTTTCTTAAAAATGAAGAGACTACTTGCCGATCTAAGCCTCCACCTTGAAACACGACTTGTTCGGTGCTTGATATATTCAATACTGATCTAGGTATAGAGTCGAGATATGGACGCTAAAGGTACAACCGAAAAAAGATTCAAAGCATTGAAACTATAGATAGTCTGAAGAATGATGCCAATATCATAGATGGAACACGTACTGAAGAAGTACTGAGAAGTATAGATGGGGAGAAAGAACTATTCAAATAATAAGAAATAGAAAAACCGCATACCTTGGACATATTTGCCGGATTAAGAAATACAACCTTCTACAGGTAATCATGGAAGGAAAAATATAAGAAAAAAGAAGATCGGGAAGAGGAAGATGCTCGTGGCTTAAAAATATACGAGACTGAACCGGAATGGCCACACGCACACTAATCAAAACAGCCACGAGAAAACTTTGCCAAAACTGTCGCTAACCTTCACTGGTGAAAACGGCACTTTAAGAAGAAGAGGAAAACGTGTAAAATGTCTTTTACAGGTGACCAAATGATAAAGGTATCGTCAATGTATCGGAACCAGATTTTGAATGTCAATTCTGGAGATTTCATAGCTACGGTTTCGAAAGCGTAGATACATAAAGATAATGGCGACGGCAGGTGACGAACACATAGCTGCACCAGAGATCTGTATAAAGAGAGGAATTTTTCCATAAGCACAGGTTGACTTGAAGGTTTATCACCATGCTCTGATAACAACTGACGGATTATGATAATAGTATGGTGAATAAAAAACTTAATAAAAACGGAAGCGACGTCAAAGTTTCTAAAGAAATCTTCAGGTTCAACACTTACAGGGAACTTAAGTTCAACGAAATATAATAAATTGCGAGCATAGGGATTTACCTGTAAACTTCCTAAGGATATTGGTGAGATATTTCGCTAATGAGTAGGTACTGGTTCAATCCATAGCTACGGTAGCATTACCTTTATCTGCAGACAAAATCGAAATATCAGAATTGTGACGTAATCTGTTAAGAGCATAAGAGATGATGTTACTTTCGATTATCTTCCATAGGAATACTTTTGGAACCTAGCAAAAAAATAAACATGTGAAAAGTATGGAATTTTCTATAAGGGGGAGAGTATATGATAAAAGATTTATAACCGTCTTAGAACCACTCTGATCTGTGAAGACCTTACTTGATAACATCAAGGAATGAAACTTATGAAGAAAAGTCGCAGTTGTAATGTATAATGTTTTATGGGCTTGTGTGTAGATGATCGCATCCAATAGAGGCGAGTCAAGAAAGCTAAGGGTGTTGGACAATATTCTAAATAAAGGTCTAACAATTGTTTAGAAACAGTATTACGATTGTATCTCATGTGATGAATGCGTTCACGAAGATTTTAAGAAGAGAAAGTACTCATATGGCTTTGTGGTCACAACAACGGGAAAGAAAAGCGAAAGAGTGATCCCCACACATCTTTCTCTCACCCCACTCTCATCACTCAACCGTGACACCATTGAATCCTCAACAAAGTCTATATTTTCCCTCCGCATTTACATTATGAGGTATTTATTAAAGTAACTTAAATCTAATCCAATGTAATAAAGTAGGTATCACGAACAACAGATGCCGGTAATACAGAAATTGTTGTTGATCTTTCCGAATCAGTTACCTCAAGGATATTTTCTCTAATATTAATCAGAGCAGTGGTAGAACTATAACAAGGTCGGAAACCTGACTGTCTATCTAATAATAACAGGTTGTTTGTGTTTAAGTAATGTATCATTTGACTATTCATAAGTTTCTCGAGAACTGTTGACGAAGTAGGTAAAATAAATATGCATACAGAGCAAATTTCATCTAGTTGATAAATGTAAAGCTTCGACAATAATGTTGAGAGCGACTTATAAAATGAGACTTTTCACTGTTCATCTGTCGAATAGCGGGAAATCGTAAATCAAATCTACCAATGTCTGTCAATAGAAAAATTGTCAATTTATCGTTTTAAACTGATAAAAGTTATACGCCACGAACAATAAACACTTAAAAACAAATCATAAATTAAAACAATTGAGCAGCTAAAACTCTCGACTCAAATACTTTAAATTAACATGCCTACAGTATGCATATTACGTCGTTTAAAATCGACTTCTAATTCTATAGGCAAAATAAAAAGAAGAACTCGCCCATTAAATTAAAACATCAAAAAATGCCAAGGTTAGAACAACCAATATAATAAATATAAAAAGAATAGTAGACCGCCTTCATCACTAACAATTCCAATGAATTAAGACAACTGTAACTCTAATTTTTATAGCTATTAAGACAACTAGTGTTTTACAGAGGATTTAAAAATCGAGGTCGATCAGGTTAAAATTCGAGCGAAGCGAGACTTTTATAATCGACAGAGATTTTTAAACTGTAAAACCAATGGTCCATCGGGGCTCCGCCTTCTCCAAGGGGGCCCTCGTGGCTCTGCCCCTCTCCGAGGAAGCCCTTGGGGCTTCGCACCTCTCCAAGGGGGCACCCGGGGCTCCGCTCCTCTCCAAGGGGGACCTCGGGGCTTTGCCCCTCTCCAATCGGGCCCTCGGGGCTCCGCATACAAATCGATCCAATATAATAAATGTACATTTAATCTTCACAAATAATAAATAAACATTTTACTAGCTGATCAAGGTTTTATTAGTTATTTATTTTATACATCAAGTGAATAAAGACGTATTTTCTTAACGACCGAAATCTGTATTCACGAGGGGCGAAGCCCCGAGTGAATACTTTTCGCGAGTTAATAAAATGTCTTTATTCAAGAGTGATATATTAAATTTTTTCCAATACCTACACATTAGGACTTTAGAAATTAAAATTTATAGCTATTAAGGCGAATTTTAACATGATCGACCTCGATTTTTAAACCCTCTGTAAAACACGAGTTGGCTTCAATATTTTTTATTATACCTGCATCAGAATTGCCGTTTAAAGCACGCCTGAGCGTGCGAAAACAGGCGATTAAAGCACGCCGAGCTTTAAAGGTTGTCAAGGAAACAAGGTATATAGGTAACATTATAACTTCATCGCTATCTTTATTTTGCTGACACGGCTGAATGCAACAACGGACGTTGACGCGACAAAAACGTAAACAATTCTCGTAACTATAGTAGCAGTATTATTATGCCCTCTCGATTTATCACGACAAAAATTATTTCTAAGTTTTTAGTGCGTAATTTATTTCCAGTATTGCAGGTATAAAAAAAATAGCGTAAAACACTTGCTCTATTTCGAGCACTCTGGCTACACCGTCGCGCGTGTTTTAAAGACCTTGTTATCCACTCATACTTTAATATACTATTTTCTACGGCCGAGGGGTTTGTTAGCCAAACTGCCCTCGGGTCCCCGCCCCTCTCCAAGGGGGCCCTAGGGCTCCGCTCCTCTCCATGGGGCCCTCGGGGCTCGGCCCCTCTCCAAGGGGCCCTCGGGGCTCCGCTCCTCTTCGAGTGGGGCCTCGGGGCTCCGCTCCTTTTCAAGGGGGGCCTCGGGGCTCCGCACCTCTCCAAGGGGGCCCTCGGGGCTCGGCTCCTCTCCAATCGGGCCATCGGGACTCGCATACAAATGGGTTTAAATAATTGCATACTATAATATTTTACGCTAATATATTCAGAAGTGAATAAAAACTATTTTAATCACTAGCGAATATAGAAGTACTTTAATAGCGAGCTTTTAGTGAATAAAATGCAGATTTTAGGTAGGTATTGGAAAAAAACTCTTAAAATATGTCGGTGCCTTAAATGGAATGACGTGTTTTATAGACAACATAAAGCAAGCTGTATATGACCCTTGGAAGCAGTTTAAAATCACGGCTGTAGAAAAAAAAATATTTAGAAAGTAACGAAAACTTTGTAAATGTCTCAATTAAAAACAATATCAATAAAGAGCTCGTCAAACTAAGAAAAAAATGTAATAAAAAGCACTCACAAGTACGTATATTCCACATGGGTCTTAGCTTCAAAATAGAGCACTTTTAAAGGCACAGTGAAGATTGAAAAATTGAAAAACAGGGAAAGGTGCAGCTGTATTTAAAAATGATTTTTTATGTATCTACTCTTCTTCTATTATTTCCAAATGTAGTTTTATTTTATGAAGGTTATGTGGTCATTTCCTTATGGAGCTCTTTTTCTTTATCGACCCACTAAACCTATGTGAATTTTAACTTGCCCCACAATTAATTCAGTCATTGTTCACAAAAACCCTGTCAGAAACATTAAAAATCCGCAGTCCTAATGTTAGGATATGTTTTAAAACTCGGTTCTGTATTAAAAATTACAAGTTTTCCTATTTGGGGGGGGGGGGGGGGTCATTGCACGAGACGCTAACTTACAAAAAGGCGGGCAAAACCGCTTTTTCGGAATATCTGCCTTCCCGTTAGTCATTCGACCAAAACACTTATTATGATTCTTATCAAGGAGGTTATTTCCAACAACTTTTGCTTGACATATTTTGCTCTAAATCAAACAGATTCTAAGCTAAAGCAGCACAAAGTGAAGCGCAAGACTAAAATATAGACAGTAATAACATTTTGGCTTACGCATGCGTATTGGGATTTGTAAGAATTTAGAGTTTAAAAGTGAGGTCCGGCACGACTACCTAAGCCCCAAATCTTGTGATAGTGTGGAAATTACTGAAAAACAATAACTAGTTATAATTAAGTCATAATTTTTAATCAATAATCATCGAAAAATCTTTGGAAAAAAATATCTTATGCTTCACTTTACGCCGCTCTATTTAGAAAAAAAATTCAAACAAAAGTTATTGGAAATAACGTTTTTAATAAGAATGATAATAGGTATTTTGGTCGTATGACTAACGGGTACGTAGATATTCCCGAAAAAACAGCCGCTTTTTTATGATGGCGGGGCCAGCGATCCCCCCCCCCCCCTCCCAATTGGACAACTTGGAATTTTCATTAAAGGCACCGAGTTTTAAAAAAATCAAAAGTTAGAACTCTCGGAATTAATGTTTCTAAAAATTACCAAATGAGTAGACTAATATCTTTTCACTGATTTCGGAGGCTTTCACGACCATTGCCATTACGTAATAAACGATTTCAGGGATTGGAGCGTGTCATTATTGAGGTCAAATAATCTTTCCACTGCTGTTCTTCGATTTCCTTATTTCCATTATTTACGATCCCTTATTCATTTTTTGGCTGTTCTTTCTTTTCTTCTACGTGTGTTGGGATTCCAATCTGTTATTATTCTTATTGCATTGGATTTTCAATTCTGAAAATGTTCTTTGAGGATGTTCTCCGCTTCTGTAGTCTGTTCACATATTGTTCTGATAGCATTCTTCCCATCTCAGTAATGGTTTTCCTTTTTAATATATAATAATAATAATGCCTTTATTCAATCAGAAATATAAAAAAGGAATATAACAATTAAACGTAATATTCACAGGCGAAGTTCAGCTAGACAACACAAGGTTGTTTGCTGCTCTTTCACTTAACCTGTTGCTCTTCCACTTAACCTGTACCAAAGTCTTTATTAAGTACATATATTTTGATTGATCCTAAAATATTTATTTATTACACTAGCAGTTAAGCGAACTTGCATATCCTGCAGCTTACATATTGTAATGTTTGCTAATGTTAAACGTAATAGAATGGCGTCTCGCTTGTACCCATAACCATTTTTCACATAGAGTATTGCACAGTAATTTATAATAACTGTCGTACATCTTTAATATTCAGTAAACGTGCCACGTGAATTCTAATGAATTTTCTTTCGACGAACACATAATAAACAGTTACAAGAGTGCTGCTTCATAAATGGTGCCTGTTTTTGGTTGACTTATCCTTTTATCCCACATCTACAGTTGAAATAATTATAAGTGTGTAATTAATTTTGATAAAATCACCGGTTGTCGCTAAAAAGTGTAAAATAAAATTGACAAAATAGCACCAAAAATTTGAGAAAGTGTGAATAGTTAGTACGATTGTGTTAATAACAGACCCACACAATCTGCGCTTGCATTTGAACACTAAGCGTGTGTAAGACTATCTAATCAGTCTTTGACCACGCGGGCTATTAGAAAATGGAAGAACAAGCTAAACTAATATTTGGTGCTATTTAACTAAAATTGCAACTGAACTGTATTAGGAATGTAGTTTAAATCTACGAAAAAATAAGCAGCCTACCTTTTTTTCTAGAAAAACGCTTCGAAATAAGATATTCGGTTAAGATAAAGATGCTTCTTTAGTGTTATGGAATCGTGCCCCACTGAAATTTAATTCAATTTTCTAAAACTTCAAACTATTTTAAAGTACATACTAGTTTTTAAATTGTAAACCTCTCTTCGAAAAATAACACAACGATATAATAGTAATTTACGATACAAGTGCGTAAAGCTACTCTTTAGTCACGAGTGGGGTAGAGTTAAAACGCGAGTGAGAGAGCGTTTTAAGCCCCGCGAGTGACTAAAGATGCTTTACGCATGTGTATCCTACAATATTTTATCTACGATAGAATCTAGAAAACACGGTAAATATAAAAAAAATTCAATATAAAATAGGATTACCACCAACCGGTAGAAATTTTGGGTATTTAAAAATTTTAAAACACGTTGCTACTGACACCGTGCCTAATGAAATTTTTTAAACACGTTACTACTGACGACGTAATCTAATGAAAACATGCTATTAAAGAGTCGTTTTACAAACTTAAAACTGCCAACTAAAAGGAAATTTTACACACTGTCGTGTGCAAAAATAATCTATGACTTCGATTAAAAATAACTATTTAAAGTTTTGGACATATTTAAAAAATAATTTAAAATGATCTGTAGTATAATCTGACATTTTTCAGTCATTCAATTGTTGAATAAACTGTGTAATTTTCCATATTTCTCCCTACCTTTTGCAAAAAAATTAACTTAGTAATGCCGAATTATCCTTTTTAGGGATATATTGGAGAACGTTTTCAAGTTTAAAGCAAGTTTCTATTTAAAAAATATTTGATTTCTACCTTGTGGGAAGTTTCACCCACGGAATGAAATGACCGGGTTTTTTTATTAGCAATGCCTAGTGTAGTAACCCTACAAACAAAATAATATTACTTTTAATTCATGTTTCGTAACTATTTTTTGTCACCGTTGTAACCTTGCAACACTAAAAAATCATAATTAATAGTAATTTATTATACAAGACGATAAAGTTAAATTTTATCCACGAGTGAATCGTTTAACGTCGAGACGAAGTCGAGACGTTAATGATTCAAGAGTGGATAGAAATAACTTTATCGTCGTGTATAATACAATATTTTTTTCTATAGCAAGAATTTTAACAATTTCAAAAGAAAATAATGACAGTCAATCACATTTCAAAATGTCAGTAGCTGGATTGGGTTGCTACGATAATACGAAGCTGTCATATTTAATTTAAACAAAATTTAGAAAATTAAATTACTTTATCTATCCTTGATGTTAAAGTGCTACTTTATCTACCCTTGCTGTTAAAGTAAAACTTGACCTTTTGTTTTGAGTGGATAAAAGCACACTTTAACATGTGCTATAGAAAAAAAAAATTTATTTGTTACATAACATTTTCTAAAATGCATACTGAAGAAGTTTGCTTACCTATTTAACACTAGCATTAAAGTATTAACTTCTAAGTTCTTACACGCTTCTCCATGATGTCTTTTTTAATTCAATAAACTATCGTTAAAAGCTCTACTTATAAAAACGTTCGTAGAAAACTATTTATGTTTTATTTTACATAATTATATTAAAAACGAGGATATCGAAGAGAAAAAAGAAGGCAACACTTGATATAATAAAATTAGGTACCTGGACCATCAAAAATTTAAGAGGAAAAGAGAAAGAACTAACTGAACAATTGGCGAAATTGGAAATATAACGGAAACAGAGAAGGGCGCACAACTAACGAACACATATTGTATATACTGGTTAGGAGTAAAAAATGAAAAAACACAAAAGCAGGAGTAGCGATACTGATCAAGGAGGCGAAAATAGAATTTGTGAAAGAGAAAAATACGATACACAAAACCTATAATAAATATAAAAGAAGAAGAAAATTAAGAGTACACAATAATATGGGCAATAGAAGACGCAAAACGAGAAGAAGAAGACAAATACTTCAAAGAACTACAAGAAGAAGTAGATATAAGCAGGCAAAAATTAATAATCATGGAAGATACTAATAGAAGGGTCGCTAAGATGAATGAGGAAGTTGAACGGTGTGGAGGAATCGATAAAATACGAGAAACAACAACGGTGCAAGCATTATAGAGTTCTGCATGAAAAACGAATTCAAAATTGGCAATACACTCTTCAAGAAAAATAAATAAATACATAAAATAACTAGGCAAATAACAAGTACAGCCGAAAAATCCATTATTGAACTGAGTGAAAAAGTCAAGAACACACCAGGAAGAATAGGGCCAGAGATAGAAAGCAACCACTTCTCATTGATGATGACAATAAAACACGTGAAAACAAGAGAAGATGAAATGAAAAAAATGTAAAAAAGATCAAAGACACAATTAAATAAAGGAAAGCTCGAAACGGCAGTAATTCAAAAATTGGAAACTATAAAGAAGAAAACGAAATAGAGATAAAATGGAAAGACTCGAAATAGGTAATAATAACGGCGGCAGAAGAGAGCTACGGAATTTAAAAAAATTGTGAGCAGAAACATATACAAGTCTAAATAGTGGATAAACAGGTTTAAAAAATAAATGCAAAAGTGCCTGAAAATCAGAGACCCAACAGACTATAAAAAGCATAACAAGAGCAGAGGACAAGTCACATGAAAGTAAAAGAGAAGAATGAAAATTCGTGCCAAGAATTTGGAGAACAAATTAAAAATGCATACAAAGAATATCATAAACTATTCTTTGGAACAATACGAAATATCAAAAAGAAAAAAGTATCAGCAATAACAAACATAAAAAACAAAGAAGGAAATGTCGTAGAAACTGAAGATGGAGAAAATATATGATAGAAAGAAAGCAGGTCAAAGTAAGAAGAGAGAAATAAACAAAAATGTGAAAGACCAAACAAGTAAACAATATCGAGAAAAGCACCAGGGTATGACAAAATATCCATAGAGATGTTGAAAACACTCCTAGACATAGCCATAGAAGAAATGAGATAAATAATGAATATAATACCATTCCATACCGGATGCCACAATTATAGAGAAAGCTCCCTGTTGGAACCCAATTTAGATTTCGACCTCTCCTACTAGACGCAGTATTCACCCTGAGGCAAAACAGCCACAAAACAATCAAATAAGGAGGAAGCAAGGGGTCCGTTGAGCTGAAGTTAGCAGATTTTCTGACACGACTGTGGTGTGACAAAGTTCGCACCACGGTAAATTTCAAATTAATTACAAACGGGAGGAAGCCATGATACAATTTCTATTGTCAAACTCTGGTAGAAACGTTAAAGTCTCTATTTATGTGTGTTGGTGCAAGCATTTACTTATCCAAACTATGTGTGCTTGTAAAAATTCAATTAAAAAAAGTGAAAACTATGATAACAACATACAATTACTGGGATCATCAAGATTACAACGGATACAAACATCCAAATACTTGTAGACACTGATATCACAGGACGGGAAAATGGAGGACGAGGTCAACGAAAAAATATTATCTGGAGGAAGCAGTATAAAAACCATAATGGAAGCGACAGAAATATAATTTTAAGAGAAATGGAGAACAAAAACTGGAATGGGCAGAACGTACCATCCAGGGTGACAAGACCTCGGCCAGCTACTTTAACTCTCGGCAGAATATGGTGTGGTGTAAGGATCAGGCTAATAAATGCTTCGGGTTTTTACTATTGAAGAGTAGATTAATAAAAAAATTGGGCGCCATGTCGTTATTCACAACAGATAAACAAACACCTACCTCATAAGCTTCGCTGCATACCTCAATCTAAATGTAGTAATGCTAGCAACAACAAATACTAACAGTAACAGTCTAATATCTAATATCCAGCACAAACAAATTAAGGTTGGCGTCACCCAACTTACACACACATGTAATTGTGTATCGGGACAAAACACACAAAACAACATTTTTAAAAAACTTCAAATCGAAGTAGGATTTCAGAACTCGCTAGTTATAGGTTAAATTACAACTTCAAGCTAACACCTGTGCAATCGCAAATGGCATAAACATTTAACGCCAAGGGAGCTATCTGAGATATAGTATACACGCTATTTCAGCAATTTTGAACTAAATACTCACACTTTTTCCTGAATAACAATTGAGCCAAAGATTGATTTGACACGCTCAGTTTGAGTTGCTAAGATCTTAGTAAGAACTAACATAAGTTTACGGCATCATGCCTTTGGCGATAAAAAACAGGGCTGATAATGGCATGTACTTACAGCTTAATTAATGATGAAGTCCAGCGATAGGCAGGGGAGTCCTTTTAGTTGCATTTTTCTATGAAGACTGAAAGCCAACTGACTGCATGATTATCAGAATCCCAAGGTCGACGCTCAAAAAAAGAACTAGCATAAAAAAAGGAAATTCTTGGGTACGTACAGGCGCGAATTCAAGAAACTGGTTAGCTCAAGTGAGAGCCAAAACGTTAGCTCCGAGATGCTAAGTTTAAGCCTTCGTGAGAACCCAAATAGCTGCTTGATTTGTGAGCCAATACTAACGGTTTCTAGCCTAAACTAGCCCACACTAAACGGCCTAAATATTGGAAAATTAGAAAACGAAATTATGCAAGCAAAAACATTCTTACCGATATTGTTCACGGCCTAATTTAGAAGACGCATCGCAGCGATTTCGATGAGTGAAAGCGCAGAGTAATCCAACCTAAATAACCAAAATTGATACTCAAAGAATAAAATTAGAAAAAAACGCTCTTACCAACGCTGGAAACTCGGCAGCGAACCATGCTACAAGCGGCTTCGCTTGCTTGGAAAGCAAGGCCCTCTCGGAAAATCAATACTCTGTCATCTATTCTGCTGTTTTAGCAGCCTACACGGATGGAAATGCGAAAAGCATGCCTCCACACGAACGTTTTGCTGGTGGTTATCTCTGAATGTGAAAGTTGGCCGCGATAAGCTTGAATTCTTTTGCTACAAAATATAGATACAAGGTGGTCAGAAAGTCGGTGTTAAATGCATTAATGCGCTTTTAAAATAAAAATAAAACGGAGCCTTACAAGAAGAAATTAGTCATGCAGACAAAAATTAAACGTCAAGGTAATGGCGTACAAGATAGAAAAGGGCGGGGGGGGGGGGGCAAATGAGATTATAGAAACACGTAAAAAGAATGACAGCCAATAGAATAATCAGAAACATGTATGAAGCAAGAACAAAAAATGTGAACACAAGACGCAGATCAGGAAAACTTAGTAAGATGACGTAAGAAAAGCAGCAGAGAAAATAAGAGAAGATTGGAAAATGTAGGAACCTTCTTATAAGCATTTATGATTGTCCTAGGTAGATAAATTAATTACAATAAATGAATAAAAATTATTTAATAAGACTTAGATTTTTGGTAGACCTCTGCAAAGGAGAACTTTAAAACTGCAGATTTTAATAAAGTAATTTCAAATTGTAAAAGCGCTATATTAAATACAAATTCTAGATAAACAATTAAATAACAGCTTAAAAGAGTGTAGTTTACTTCTTTAAATTTGTATGTTAGTTCTATGTGTGGCCTATTATCGTGTGCAATACAATCCTTTTGTTGCCCATGTAATCTAAATTAGGTTATTACGGGCCTTGTTACATCCCTCAGCGGTAATGTTTGTTTTTTTACAGTTAAAATCCAAGCCAACTTATATTTTTGTGTATTTTCTTATGCGTTACATTTAAGCAATGTATAGAATTATAAATATTTGTAGTCGGCCCTACGCTGGAAGTATATTGTAAATTTTGGTTTTCGCGAGACTCCAACGAATAATACGTGAATTATAAGTTCATTAAAAGCAGCCTAAAAAAGCCTGGCAGCTAACAGTTGCCGCTAACAGTATTAAAATACAGCGAGCCAGCGTTTGTAAATTCCGCAAAAGCATTTTCCTACTGTACATATAAGTACATCAATTATGATATATTTCAAGGTGCATTTGAAGAATGTATTTCGAGAAGCGCGGGGATTCCCAGCATCGTGCGTTGTACCGTCCAAAGCAATGACGCAATCTAAAATATGCCGAACCCAATGGTATGCAACAGCCAGTTCCAGGTAAAATATTTTCGGATCAACGTGTTAAAGTTACGTTCAAGCTGCGGAAAGTTTTTGCAAGCGATGGGGAATGTATTCCGTCAGCGACTAATATGTATTTAGCTTGCGCTCTAATTTAAACAGGGCCCGAATTAAATAGTATTGGCTTCAGGCAATTTTGACGTTACGTTTTTGTTAAAGACATTTTAACATTGGTGTTTTTTTAAGACAATTATTTTAATGCTATTTTTAAATTCTTCTTGTAAGTGTGCAACATGTTGCGAACAGCCCCAAATTATATCGCACGTAGGTTGTTTGAGGATTAAATTCTATTTTGTTTTATTTCTTTTGTATTTTTATATTCTATTTGTGATTTAAAGTCAATAGATCGATGTAATGAAATTGGCTTTTCTTGTGTATTATTTAACGTCAAGTTTCAGCCAACAACACTACATGGGAAAGCAGATTCCTGTTTTGTCGTATAGTGATCTTTTATAAAGCTGATAAATTAATAAATTTTCATGTTTACTGAACTAGCTAACCAGATAAAAAGACAAGAAATTATTTAAATATGAAGGCGTATGATTGTTCGAATTTAAAGTAATGCGTGAGGGCGAAAACCCCATGAACTGTTACACGGTCATATTTAACATCGTAATATGAAATAAGTATGTAGAATGTTGTCAGTACTCTGTATTGCTTGATCAATTTGAATATGTATTTATGTAGTTTACGTTGTAAATGTAACTTTATATTCACTATTATTTCATTTTATTACATACATACATTAAAACGTTAGTGCATTATCACAGTTACTTAATTTGATTAACAATACAAGCAAGGTAAGTGATACTTTGTCACAGGAAATCTCCTCTAGAATGGAAGTTTTGTATATCTTCTTGTGGTTCGGAGTTTACGTTAAATTGTAGATCGTCTATTCCTTTGAAGCACATTACCCAAACCCCGCAAGCACAGGAGGAGAAAAGACGACGAATTGAGATGTGACACTTCAAGAATATGAATGAACGACAACATATTCATGATGTGTCTACGAATCTGTTTTAATTAAAATACATTTATAATAAAACAATACATGTAATGTGCCGCGTTGCTGCGTTGGATTGGCTCAAGCAAATTAACGTTTTCTACTGAAGCTTTTAACCATACAAACCATTAAAATGCTTTTTATGTGTAAGTGCATACTTGGAACACACAATATCGATTTTAAAAAACTAACCATAAAAGTAAGAGTTAAATTGTTCTTTTGTTGTGTTTACTGGCGAGCTTTCAATAGTTATTTATGTATCAAGGACGTAAAGCAGGCGTTTTTTGCCCGAAAATGCCGATAACGCAGGGGCCTACAAACGTTTCTGTATGATTGAAATTTTATTTAAAATGCGACATCCAGATTATATAAATCGTTGCCAATGGAAGCAGGTTATTTTAGCTGAATATTATTTTTATAACTATAGTTTCCATTAAGGCGTGTTTATAAATTAACACAAATGACGCCATCGCATCGGGCCAAAAAGAACTTTATTTTTCTCTGATCTGTTATTTGCTTTTTATATCTGTTATTCCAGGTGTATAAAGCAGTCCATAACACCCTAGGGCGTTATGAGCGGACGTAACGATAACGCCCGCTCATTATGCCCTCTCGAGAGGGAAAAAGACGCTCTGTAAGCGTTTCAAGTTATGTGCGTATTCAAAGTGGAAAATAAAATGTATGCACCACGAGATTACCTGATGTTCATAGCCCGCGGGCGACTTATAAACACTCGGACCAGAGGCCTTCAGGCTTTTAAACTTGTCGCTCTCGAAAGGCCATAAACATCTTCATAATGCCCTTGGTACATAAATAGCTATTCTGGCCCGGGGGCCAAAAAGACTTACTATACACCAAAAATTGAGATTTTAAAATGCATATTATTAATGGGATTGGGCAGCAGATATGGTTTTATGAGCTTCGTTTGTTCTTAACTAAGATATTCAGTGTTCAGACCACTGAGCTTTATTATGTAAAATACATTTTATTTGTGTAACTTAGATGCTAATTTTGTATTGTCACGTAAATATGAACGTACAAAAGCTTACTTTTGACTGTACATTTAGGTATGTGATAATTTAAGCAAAATAATATCATTTTTTTATTTTTTAACAAAGCAATATCTAAACTTTTAAGAAATACTAATAATACATAATGACTGTAAATGTTGAACTATTATTTATAAATAATCAAGAACCTTGAGGTGACTTATTTTACTTAGGCTCTGTTAAAACAATACGATATCATTTAGCGATTGGAAAAATTAGGTTTAATGTTAAAGTTTTGATCATAAAATGAAATTTCGAACAGCCAAGGTTAAAAATCGCAATACCAACATAGCTGTGTGAATGGATATAAGAAGTTTAAACATAATTAGCGCACCTTAGTTTGATAACAACTTGAAACTATTAAACCAGTTTATAGTAGCTGCCTAAAACACGTAATACTTATGTAAATGTAAATAGATAAATATTGGATAAAAATGTAGATTAAATCCTTGTGAATAAGCATTCAGTTATAAAAGAATCATAAAAGTTTCTGACTTAGCTACCAGAGCATTTTCTGTGAGTAGAAACAAATAAAATATAAATTATTCAATTGTCGCCGAGGAAATTCCTAAAGCAAAAATCGCTTACTTCATTATACATTTTGTATTTGTATAGATCAAAAATCCAAATTTAAAATGTGTATAGGTAAAGCATAATTAAAAAAATAAATTTTAGAACTAGATGCAGTAATCGTAGTTATTGCATATCAAAAATTGCAAACTTGTAAAACTCAAAAATAGCATTCAATCACTTTAACAGTTATATTTCATTCTTCAACTTCTATTTAGTTACAATTGCTGCAAACCACACTTCAAAATAAAAATAATTACCATCGCAATCGCATAAAACTGTGTCGAATGAATCTAAGAAGGACTTCAGTCTTGAGGCACTCACAGAACTCAAATCTTGCAACATTTTGGTAGACAACTTTGCGACAACTGCTGAACACTTGACATAGACCTTGGAACTTATCAGTTTTTTAAAGCGCCGGTGTCCTCTGTGAAGCGCGGTTTTAAACTAGCGATAATTTTACTGGATCCAATAATCACCCGGGAAATAATGAAACGTGAGGCATGCAGTGTGGAAATTCCGTCAAAAAATCATGAGTAGCACTTTAAAAAGAACCAGACCGCACTATGTGAAAAGTGACTACATAAAAATACATAATCAGAGATCATAGCAAAATGCTAAAGATTTCTAAACTAGCTTATTGTTAGAATAAACAGAATTAGTTCACTTTCGTTTATGATTACATAATTTAGTTATTGACGTTCAATTGAAACAGTTGATATGTTATCACCCAGACTATCAAATAAGATTATACGAAAGCTCCACGTGATATCTAATAAACAAACATGCTATCTGTGATACAGTATTTTAGGATACCCTCAGTTGATGATTTGCGACATGTGATTGGAAAAGGCAATAAGAGAGGAAATTGATCTTACCACTAAATTGTCCGTGTTGAAGTGAACTTTTTCAAAAAAATCCATTCGAAATTGATGTCTATGTAAGTATGGTTTTGAAACAGCTTACATATTTTTTTAATGACAACACGTCAAACGTCAACAAACGCTTTATTTGCGTAGAAAGGAAAGTGTAGTAAATAGTAGGTAACTTATTACTTGTTAGCTTTTCCCTACCTGTAAATAAAAGTGGAAATTGTGCAAGCACAGCTTTAGCTGTGAAGTACCGGGGAATTGAATTTAAGAAACTTTTCCCTCCAACCGTGTTAAAAGGTATTCGATTTTGTATTAGGTTTAGATTAGATACGTTGTATTTCTTTAATTTAATCGATTAATTTTTATAAATTATCAGTAATAAAAGCGTTACGACAACTAAAAATAAACACTTAAGTACTAGTCATGTATGCACCAAAAGGAGTAAACTGCGATTTTAATCCTTAGAATGTAACTTTCAGTCAAGGGATTATCGATATTTACTCGAAAAGTAGATATAAAGGTTTCTCTCAACTGTAAATCTTAATTTTTAATTCAAAATAAGTTAATAATTAGGCCTTAATATCTATTACTTAACTGTTTTTTTTAAATAGTACACTATACGCCAAAATATAGAAAAGCATGATTTTTCCCCAAGTATAAGTTTGAAGACCGAGCGCGACGCCCATGGGCTAGAAATACAGCAAGGGAAAACTGAGGTATATCATATACTGCAACGTTTAGCAGCATTTGAATTGTTTTCATAAACGACTAATATGACAACAGACTACTAATAATATTCGTTTTATTATTAGGTGTACAACGAAAATTCCCTAGAAAGTTTTATGTATTACTTTCGGAATTCGCAGTAAAAATGTTGCATCTTACTTCGTCTATTACTTTCTCGTCGTTTCAGATGTGAGGCGTGTTACACTATAATAGTACTTTATGTAACTAGTCCTCAAAGCAAGGCTTTAGGGGACGAGTCGTAATGTTTCCGTAATATGAAGATGAGTCCTCTAAAGCCATTTGAGGACGTGTTGCATACAACGTTTTTTTGGATTAGCTCTCCAAACATTATAATATGAAGTTTCAATTACCATTAACGCGGCATTATATTAAGAGGCCGCGCGAAAATGTATTTTTCACTCCCCAAACTGGTTACTTTGGAAACTGTCTAGGATCCTCAAAATGGCCATTTAGAGGCCTTGTACTTAAAGTCGTCATGGCAACTAATGTTTGAGTCCGCTAAAATGTTGCCATGACGACTTTAAGAACAAGGCCTCTACATGGCCATTTTGAGGATCCTAGACAGTTTCCAAAGTAACCAGTTTGGGGAGCGAATACAAAAAATAGATTTACGACAAATAATCAAGCCAAAGGTGCATCCAGATAGCTACAGTGGGACACGGATGCGGTTCTATTCTGAAAGCGCATGTCATTCGGTCTAAATCAATTCAGGGAGGAAGTAAGTAATTATTATTTGTAGAGGGCCACTGGATTACAAAGTCTCGCCTAAGAGACTTTTGGCATTCTATATTTTAAATGTGTAAAGCAACCGTTGTGGAACTGCTTCTTTCTTCGACCACCTTGGTGGAGTTTATTTCTGGCCACCTTGACTCAAAGCTTCAGTGGGGATGTGGATGTGAAGCCTGCACAATTCTTACTCTACGCTCCAATCGGGGGTTAACATCTGAGCAGGTCATATGTCGTTTATGCGCGACCTCCCCAGCTTACGTACAAGAAAGGGAATCGACACTCGAAAGAAGGGAACGTGCTGTCGGGAACGATAATGGGCTTAGGTAACGGTAGTTATTTCTAATGTCGATAGTGCCGGATTTGCCGATTACTTCCCCATCATATTTTAAGTACCGGAGAATCATGTTTTGCAGTTGTGATTATCCCGACGACCTCCTGGCAACTACGTGGATTTTGACCATTGTCGACCACAACTCCCTTCGATTCTGCGCTAGCGAGGTTGAAGATATCTCATTCCCATTTAGCCTCTTTTCCCGCGTAATCAGTCCCCGTGGACGCTCCCCACAGAAACAAATTTTCCCCATCTTCAAGTGCTAGGCAGATCCTCACGCAGATAACGAACGCCTCCGTCAAGTATAGAAACTATAGGCTGCTCACCAGGTTAGAATTTGTGCTTAATTCGCATGCAATAACAGATGGCATTTCAAAAGACTGAATTATAGTGATGTGAACTTTTAACCCAAAGTCAATAATTGATGAACTGGTGTGGAAAGAATTAGCCGTTAGCAACGTTTCCCAGTGGAACGCCCAATTGCGATTTTCATTCTTATTCTCTAGCACAGTCTCCCGGCTTTTAACATTTTTCGTGGAGGCTCCTTTCAAGCCCCCAGGTCTTGCACCATAACATTCTAATGTAAGTAAATTAAGATGTACAGTGACGTCACTTAGGTTGCAGTTACTTTTGAAATGTATGTGTAGGATCGTTGATTTCAATGTAATTTGTGTGTGTGTTCAATAGGATAACCTAAATAATTTTACTGGTATATTTTCTTATATTTTTCTGTAAAGAAACCTACAGTAAGGGTTCCAAAGAAATCAAAACCAGATTTAACAGGTATTTAAGTTTCGCGCTAAAGGTAAGTTTCTGGTCTACCTGATCTGCTAAGCTTTACCTCCCGAATTTGAGTAACTTGAGAGTGGGTTAATTCCCAACTTCAAATTATCATGACGCTGTAGGACCTAAATTTTGAGTTAGTATATACCCACATATCTGTTATCGTCGAAATGACCCTCTATCCCGATAGCATCTAGCCGGAGCAAGCCATTATTGCAGGGCTGATTGATTTAATGTGTCAATGATTGTTTAGCTGAGTTGTAGAATTGCTTCATCAAAGTCTACACATAGCTTTATTGTGATATGATCATTTAAACACTTACCACTTATCTTGAAGCATTTGAAGCATTGTTGTCACAACGTTTTCCGATATCAGTTCTAAGCCAATATCTATCTAGGTTTCCGTTCTGTACCTATACCATCTACTGAATTTGAAGGTGTATTCTGCGTCGTCGCTTTCACAGCAGTACCAGCACTCGTTCGTATCTATAATTTTAAATTTCCTTAGGTAACTGTTAAACCCTACATGTCCGTTTCACATCCGTATAAGATAGTAATTTACTTCCCCATGTCACCTATCATTCGATGTTTTTATATTTCTTATCAACCGTTTCATAGACTGTGCCTTCTCTCTTAGATTCACCACCTCCTCTGCCATTTATTTCTATTCTCTTCTTTTATTTTTTATTCTTTTACGCCTTCTCTTCTTCTATTCCTTTCTTTGTATAGCCGATGTTGTTCGTCCACTAGCAAATACACTGGACAAAATGCCCCTGTTAATTAGTCCAAGCTAACTCAAATTTTCTGCCGGACATGATGGGCTAATTTCGCTGCAATCCCCTGGATAGTTCAACGAGCTGTAATTTCACCAGGATACGTCGTGGGATGATCCTGATGGCTAGAAAAAGAATTTTACACCACGTAAGTTGTGCATTTGATTAATTACGGTGGAGCCCTGAGCTGGTTGTTTACAGGAGAGGGTGTAAAACTTCGCTACCGAGAATCAACAAGCCCCTCCGCTCAGTGAGCGTATTTTTAAGGATAGTTTCTTTGATATCAAGATGCGGCGAGCCGGAGAAATGATTTAGGCTCAGAAGTTCCAGGGGGTTTGTTAGAGCTCCGGAAGGCTCCTTCCGATAAGTCTCTGAACTTACTGTATGTAACTTCGCTACCGAGAATCGGCGAGAGAAATGGGTGGCTCGGGGCGGACTTTTAGGGTTAGTTTCCCTGGTACCGAGAAACGGCAAGCCAGAGGGGCAGTCTAGGGGCCGGTTTAGAGGTATTCTCTGGTACCGAAAATCGGCGAATCGAAGGGGTAATTTAGGCTTAGGAGTTCAGGAGGGTTATTAGAGCTCTGGTGAGCTCCTTCTAGTAGATCTCTAAACTCAAGTTACTAGACTGGCGCCGAGCTCGCTTCTCGGGGCGAGGCGCAACTGGCGGCGGCTACGGGCTGCAAGAGCTTGCCTGGACAGTCTGCTCTGGCTGCGCGTGGCTAGGGCCCTAGGCCCTCCACGACTTAGAGCTGCTGCTTAGTGGAGTTCGACTCAGGTCTCAGACTGGTCAGTTGGTGTTCGCTTCTCGGGATAAAGTGGAGCTCAGGGTCAGTTCGGCTGACCCATTTGACTGAAGGAAATGAGAATCCAGGTGTCAGCTCTGACGGGCGATCACTTCGGGCTGGAAGAGCTCGACTGCAAAGTCTGCTCCAGCTGCAAGTTGCTCGGCCTAAAACCCAGCGGCACTTAAGGCTGCTGGCTCCTCCAGTTGGAGATGGACTCGCAAGTGTCTTGCTCTGGCCGAACGTCGGCTTCTTATATCCGTTGCAGCCCTATCATCTGGATCTTCTCCTGGGAAAATCCAGGTAGCAATGCGCCGTGGTTAGCTGCTCTTATCAGCAAGCCTTGGTGCTCTGAAGGTCAAGCGTCGATTGTGACTTAAGGTGGCGGCATTCGAATTCTAACACATTAAGTTTAAATTAAAAAACGTCACGTGTCAATATTAATTTAATCTTTGCATCCCATTCACTTCTTGATTTTTATTTTCTTCGCGTATCGTTAATAGTAATATGCAGCATCTTAATTAATTTTTGGTTGTTCCTGCGTTTTACATTTTTTTAATTTTTTATTCCTTTAGAGCGTTCAAATATAAATTATAATTTAATATTTATGCAAAAACAAACACAGGCACACTAATATATTGTTATGATACATGAGGCAGTGTAATCAATTACAATAAAGAAATATTTAAAAACGAATAAATTTGGAAGATTGCTATAATTAAATCTTGATGGGTGTTAAATATTAAACATTATTAATAAATTTAATTGAGACAATTAAAGAAGAGATTTTGATATTAATTGACTATACTAATTTAATGGTTACAGAAAATTTTAATAAAGTTCAAGCCAAGGTAACAATTGACAAATGTATTTGTTAGAATGATAAGAATTAATAGCTTGTAATAATAGGATATTTAAAATAAATAAGTGTGCAATAAGGATTGTATCTAACATGAAGGAAAAATTTTGTTTAATTAGTTACAAAAACAACTCATGTAAAAGCAGACATGTATATGGAAAATTAAAAATTTTGATCAATAAAAAAACAGAAATTAATGCCTTAAATTTGTATTGTTATTTGGTTTATACAAATTTAAAAGGGCCTTAAACAAATCTACGTGGTGTATTATATGAAAATAATAATTGAAGTTATTGGAAGAATATAATCGGTGAAGAGATTATACAAATACAGTTAATTGGAAATAGACAAATACCTATGGTTATATTATTAGAAGACATTTGGATTTGTTCTTGCATACGGGAGATTATTGGAAGTGCTTACAAGTAACTATTTGATTTGGATAATTTGGAGGATATTACTAGAGTTGTCAGACTATCTGTAAAAGGACCAAGGTTATATTTGGAACATCATAATATTGGAACTTACCAAGAGCTAATCGGTGTGGTGGTGACATTTGAAAGGAAGAAGGATTGGATTCTAGGAGAAAAAGGGGTTGTTAACGAGACGGATGCAGTTCTAGCATTTCCTGATCAGCATAGGCGTTACCATTTGAAGAGTGAGCAGTAGGTGTTACAGACAGTCGACATCAGGATCCATTCTTGGTTGGATTTTGGCAGTAAAAAGCAAAAGAAGTTATTAAGGTTTGTGTAACAAGTTTATGAAAGTATTTTATATAACAATCAGTAAAAGAAAATATTAAATTGAACTTGATATAGTGCTTACATAGGTGAATTGATTAATATGTGTGTCAAGATAATATACAATTGTCAATACCTGGCTTGATGAGTTTTGAAAATCGGTTTGACAGCAAATGTCATTAACTTGAGATAAGAGAACTTGATTTAAAAGGAATTATTATTTAATTAGAAAGGGCATTGAATTAATAAAGGGCAAGTTTTAAGTAAAATATCAAATACATAATAAATGTTATGCAGTAGTAATAGGAGCTAGTATTATTACATAATATAGAGCTAGCTTAAAGTGGTGCATTACATTACATAAAAATATATGATGTCATTTTTCTACTCAGTCTTCCTCTCGTTTAATAAACTGGTGCCATCTTTCCGGAAGTTTCTGTATGCTGGTACATACAGTGAATTTATTTTAATGGTTAACATAACAGTTTCGTTTCTATGCCAGCATTTAATCACACAGCTCACTTCCATAGTTACAAATAAAATCAATAGATTCGAGCGTTTATTTTACGAGTTAACATACGAATTTTAATTAGATTTTGCTAATGAGAAACTTTAATTTTGTTACCGGAATGTAGGTATGCAACTAAAAAGAAGATACGTAGGAACAACTTGTGTGTTGTCTCATTTCTTCAGTGGCATACATTAGGATAACTTTTAATTGTCTTTTTGACAAGTAATAATCCCTATGTTAACTCGTAAAATACACGCTCTAATCTATTGGTCTCATTTGTAACTATGGAAATGATCTGTATGATTAAATGGTGGCATAGAAACGAAACGCTTATCCTTTATCTAATAGACTTGTCTGTCCGGGACGCTGTTTTGTCTGTCCGGGACGCTGTTTCAGCAGCCAAACCGTAAGAGATAGAGAAAAAAGTTATGAAAGTTATATGTTTGGAATGGTCATGTCAGGTCAGGAACCGAATTTCAGTCACGTGACACTTCCGGTTTTCGAGAAATCACGTGATTTCCGTCCGTCTGGGACGCTGGTCCGTCCGGGACGCTGTTTCAGCAGCCAAACCGTAAGAGATAGAGAAAAACGTTATGAAAGTTATATGTTTGGAATGGTCATGTCAGGTCAGGAACCGAATTTCAGTCACGTGACACTTCCGGTTTTCGAGAAATCACGTGATTTCCGTCCGTCCGGGACGCTGTTTCAGCAGCCAAACCGTAAGAGATAGAGAAAAAAGTTATTTTCGTTTTATTAAATGAGACATTTGTCTCACTGGTTGCTAGTGTTAACTATTAAAATAAATTCCCTGTATATCAAACAAGTAGAGACACTCATGCCAAATGTTGAAACCTGTCTAGAGTGCCTGGGACAGTAACTCAGGGGGTATTTCTAAGCTCGACTATCAGATGGCAGCACAAAATTCTACCAATCAGAACCAGTTACTACACAGTATAAACATTGATGTTTATACTGTGGTTACTAGCTCTGCTACCAATCATATGTGATAATGTAGTGGCGCCATTTGTTGGTTCCATCGGAAAGTACCTCCCAGGAGCCGTTTAAGGTCATCAAAATCGGTATTTTGACATCAGAGGAACCGACAGTGAGTGTCTCTACTTGTTTGATTTATGTACGCTGATCTTACATTATTGTCACGGTATATCAAACTATATCATTGTGTGTTGCCTATAAAATAAAACAAACTGATATTTACTCTATACCAGGGATGAGCAACCCGCCGCCCGCTGCACTTTCTCGTGCGGCCCTTCAAAGATTTTACATTTTTGACTTTTAAGAATTCCTACAGTGTCCCGCAGCCTTATTGTACCCTATTTCTCATTGAATAATCTTTTTCCACATATAACTTTCGCCATTTTTTTATAGTATTTCTATTACTGTTTCATTTCTGTAATTTTATTATACTCGGTTTATTTTGTTAATAAAGAGATCAATTTAGTTTATCATTCAGTGTTTGTATTATCATAAGTTTCTTTTACATGCAGCCCGCACAACATTTTTAAATTTGTAGCTAGCCCGTTGTAAAAAAAAAGGTTGCTCATCCCTGCTCTATATGCAATGTTTTAACGTATTCTTATTTGAACATGGACAACAGACAAAATCTGGCACTTTAAGGAGAAGATATTTAATCTTGAAGATAACACTGTAAACTAGTTCATAGAAGTATGATTACAAAACTCAGGAAAATTTGGCCAAATACAAAATACATCTTATTGGATGGTAAATTACTACTTTTCCAAATGAAAATACTATTCACGTGACTTATAAGTGCAAAAAAACAGTGTGTTAAGAATAATTTATCAACCAATATTAACATTACAACATTAAGCGATCAGCCAGCTCTAAGAAGAAACCAAATCCAACAAAAATATTTAAGGTGATGCGTGATACTGGTCCGAGGGAGTTTGATCTTCGGAGTGTGACGGTAATTCAAATAGCAAAAGCAGAATCCCAAGGGTTTAAGGTACTGCAGAAGTTGTAATTATCCGAAACAACCAAATCATCTTTGCAACTGCAATGTTACTTTTGTCTATTATGGTATCACATCGAAAACACGTAAACCGCAGTGGTCACTAATGGTACGTGCAGTTTGCTTGATACCTCTGAACCCTTTATCATCACTGCCGACGTGGGTCGCTTGTCTTCACCTCTTTCAACAGTTTTTTTTAAATCAGCAGCATAGGCTCAAAACTGTATATGGGTACACCGTAACATTCTTCTCAGTATAAAATTTTATATTATAAAAAAATATATTTAGTAAGTTTTGGTACATTTATTATCATAGATTTTAATAATATCCTTAAACGTTTCAAGACCCTTTGAAGACATGGTATTGCCAGATATATCACGCTCTCTAAATTTACAGGCTATCTTCATGGAATGCTTCAATGGTTTCAATAATCACCTAAGTACATAGACAAAAAAAAATTCATAACCGTCCATTTTCTCATATTTAAAACACTTCCCCTTTGCTCACACATTTCTATTTTTGGACTTCAATAATAATGGAATTTATTTGGTCCCTAGCAAGATGTGCTTGCTTATATGAATCACAAAGTTTTTAAATTAGTAGTTAGCTTTTAAACACTGTGGGCATATCGGCTTAGGTTTATTCCTGATCGAATACTTACCCCTTCCCTTAAAAATGTATATGAGAAAGCCTCGGCATCTACATGTAAGTGGAAAGGGGTGTCCAGAACTTTTACCAGCTATTTTAAGACTAGCAGTTCTTACAAATCTCTTTATTCTTTCAATTTTATTAACTTAAGATCCTTCGTGCGTAATTTCTCCTGCCATGCCGTCGTTTACCAATAATTTCTGAATTTTTCTGTTATATCTAAATTACAATTTAGTTTTCTCACTTTATTTCCAGTATTCAGAGCTTTAACAGCTAAAGAGACTTAATAGAATTGTTTACACTGTAGCCTGCTCATGAATTAAAAAGTTGATGTTTGATTTGTCAGCAAATTTGAGCAGTTTTACTCTTGTTATCACACTAGTTATTAAGGTATGTTGTTTTTTCATTAGTGGCACGACCAAACATCTTAAAGGTGCCACAAAACGTTTGTGTTTCTTTGCACAAAATTCTGCCCCACTTGGTTCACTTATTCGTAGTCCAAAGAGATCCAGAAGTAATTCTGCTACATGATTTGGATGAATTTAAATACTTCTTCAAATATATCATACCTACTAAAATGAGAAATAAAGAGAAAATGATACTACTTTCAATAGTTGAAAATAAAGAAAAACTAGTTGATAACAGAGAAAGACCCAAGTGCAGATACTGTCCCCGCAAAAAATAAACATGAATACGAATATTAAATGCTCTAAATACCAAAAAGCAATTTGTAAAGAGCACACCACATATTTTTGTGTTCAGCATGTGCAATGCGATAGTGACTAAGTACTGATATAACTATTTAGTAATAGCTTCGATAACTATATTCAGAATTTTGTTGTTTCGTTTTTATAATCAAATACATAGTCGATTTCTAGTTGGTAACTGTAAAATTAATATGTTCTCTCATAATAAATTTAGTTGCTGCTTGCATCTTAATTTTTTTATTTAAATACCAAATAAATAAATTATCTTAACAGGTGAGATGATCGCTCACCTGTGAATAACGGTGTTATACATCATAGCACTGGTAACGCAGGAGTAAATAGTTATAATATACCCAATGATTTAAAATCTTGACAAATGTTTATGTAATAATTGAACTATCACATTTTTTAAAGCAGTATTTCTGACATTAAGTGTATACAAATTTGCTAAGGGTAGTGTATAATAATAAGAAAACAAATTTGTTTTTTTATGTCATATGTATATTTTGTTATTCAAAAAAGTAGAAAACCATAACTAGGCCACCTATGGAGCACCTAAGGAAATGTAGTTAAAATTTTTTAAAGTTCCTTAAATATCTACAGCTCAGCAATTTACATAACTTGTATAAAATTGTAGATATAAAACATCAATAAATTGTTAGTCAACTTACAAAATCAATTTTATAGAAGGTATGTTGGAACATTAACATTAGATAAACTCTGTGAAGTACCCCGAACTTACTAAGACCTATGTTTTATACAGTGTGAAACAGAAGCACCCACCACAATCACTTATAAAATTAAATAACGGTAACTTGTTAACACACAGTACTTAACCAAGACTACCAGGTCATTTTAAATAATAAACTCAGCAATAATCTGAATAATGACTACTCGAGTTAACACTAAATTATAAAGCCGACATAAAAATATGACAACTTGGAAGTTTCATCTAGGGAACTCTATAAATACAACATAAAAACAAGTTAACAACAAATAGTAAAAAATAAGTCCATAAAATTTCCTTATCTAATGATGTAATAAAATATTCGAGTATAAAATTAGGTACAAATACAGATGTTTGATTTATAAATCATGCAGCATCTTTAAAATCTAGTACGTCTTCAGCATGATTTTTTAACATAGTGAGTATTTTGTTGTAATCTACATAGCTCTAACTATAAAATAAATAATGCCAGATTCAGATCGATCAATCACAAATGTGTGTTTCCTTGAGTATACTTAAATACAGATCTAAACCATTAACCCAGCATTCATAACTTTTGTGAGATGAGTAACAGCAGTGGCAAAAGCATAGCTAAAATTTGTCACACGTTGTGAAGAGTCAAAAATAAGAACAATATATTACTGTGATCCCTGTATGTTTATAAATATAAATAAATATTAAAACTGGTATTTAAATAAATACTCTAGGTAACTGCTAAGGATCCAGTACATCGTGAAACAATAGAGAATTCCTCACACTATTGCTATTTCTATTGCGTATTTCATTTGGTTCCTCTGTGTGTATATCACCATTGGCATCTGAATAATTGGAAACGATGGAATCACGATTTCGACCTAGAACACAAAAACATTAGGATACCGTCAAAATTATCACTTCTGGTAAATAGGTAACTGAATTGCAACATAACGCAAATAAATGACAGATTCGGCCCAGTAAATGTTTGTGTATAAGTGTTAACCAAACCTAGCAAGCAATTTCACATTTTTTTTTAAAGTGGCTTAGAATTTTATCACTTCATACATTTATCTTCAGTATATTTTTCAGGAATGGAAGATGCACATGTGCTTTGTAGAAGATGTTGATTAAACCTGAAATTTACTTTAAAGTACTCAATTTATTTAGGTTGCACTTGAACACAATATTTTCAAATATTTGCCTTAATAATACCGTTAATTAACATGCGATGTAACCATCATGCCACATCAGCATCTTCTTCTATCCTATTATTCCCTAGAGGGACTTAAGGTAGTGACATATTCCTTCTATATCTTCCTATCTCATGCAAGATGTGCCAACTATGTTCATGTCTTTCCAGTCTCTATTTAGATGGTATTCCTAAGCGTTTGTTCTCTTTGGCTGTCCCACTCTCATCTCTATCTCCTTCTCATCATTTCTACACTCTTTTTTTAGTTATCTTCCACAATTCTGCATTTGAAGTCAATACTGGCCACCTAATCCTTCAGTGTAGTAGTTCTCATGTAACAGAATATAAGAGTCTGCAACTTCTGCTTGCTGGTATTTTAGTGCCCCGTAGAGTAACACTGACTAGAGTATGATTTTTGTGTTAGTAGTTATGTTAGTTGCCTGCGAAACTACGTTTAGTGTAATGAATGTAGCTACTCTTTCCACTACTTCATTATCTATTATGTAAAGAACTTCCACCCTTCAACTCCAGCGGAGAAAATTTGTAAAAAATTAGAAGAAATAAAATTCAAGATTAGACAGGTAGTACAAAAACTCAAGAAAAATAGTGCCAACGCTAAAGAGAAGCACACTCATTTACCATTGAAGATGTTGATATTAGATAGCTCTGAAGATATAAAAAGATTTATGATATTCAATATATCAACCAGATCAGGGTTAAAATAGAAGCAGTAAGAAATAGCAAGCTTATTCCAGTGTAAAAAATGTCAAAGACATGGACATACTCAAGACATTTTGCAACCGCATACGCAACGGAATAATAGTTCTGCAAAGTGTATTAACTGCTCACAAGCTCACCCTGCTAACTACAAGGGGTGTGTAATAGCCAAGAAGCTTAAAAAAAGAACAGAAAATGCCATTAAGACAAGAAAAACAATCTCTCAACTGAAATTATTCACTTCCAATAAGTTAAGTTTGGGGTCTCACGAGTATACGATATTAGAGAATTAGCACGCGTATTCACCGACGTCTGGCATACACATTATGTGTCATTTCTGTTCCCATATTTGAATTTTATTATAATTGCTTTTCTTCCTTCGTTCTTGCCTATTTTAAATGCTTCTATTACACCCACTGTAACTCCCACTTTCTTTGATAGAAATTCTTCTACTTTCTCCTTTATATTATGATTGTTATCTGATGTTAATCCTTTTATTATTATATTATTTTTCTTCCTTTGCTTTTCCTGTGCTTCCATTATTCCTTCTAGCATATCGATTCTGTTACATAGCTCCTGCTTTTCTACTTTCCATTCATTTTCTTTCCTTATCATTTCTTCTTGCAGCTTCTTTATATCCTTTTTGTTTTCTTAGAACCGATCCCGCATTTCTGCCTTCATTTTTTGGATTTCCTCCAAGATTATTTTATCCATGCCTTCTTGGTTGTTTTCTTTTAATTACTCTTCGGTTTCTGTATTCTGGCTGTGCTGCCTTGTCTTATCTGAACCTTTGGGTGATGTTCTAACAATTGTCTCATTTTTATTAAACGGGTCTAGTTGTTGTAGGTTTATTTCTGTTTCGTCTTCTGTTTTGTTTGCCTCTCTTTTCCTTTTGTAATATTCAGTTATTTACGTAGTGCTATGGGCTCTGTTTCTTGTTTTACTATTTTTATCACTCATCAGTATCTGCAGGTATTAATTTGTATTGTATGTTTTATTCACGCTTAACGGTAGCGCGCAGCCCCGTGCGTGTATGGGTTGCTTTAGCGTTAACTCGTATTTGTGATTTTTAGACATGCACCATTTCCGTACGTGCCACGTTACGATAATAAGATTCGCTTGCCACTCCCGCCTTACGCAAGATTATTTGCCTTACAGGCGTGTTTGTTCAGGTATACAAGGGTTTTAGCCTGTATTAAGCCTCCCTAGCGCTTTTATTTTTTACCACTGTAGTTCTGCACTCTGTTGATCCTGTTTATACACTTTCACAATTTCGCACATGCTTCTAAGCTACTGAAAACTTTATTTACACTTGGCAATTTACTTCACGGCACGGAACCAACTTTCCTTTCACGTTATTGCTACGAATTTAATTTGCATTTAATATTGCAAGTTTTAGAATGCCGCTTTATTTACGTGTCTTACGTTTTACTTTTAAGTTGTAGTACAACAAATTTATGCAACTATTCTCACTCTGGTCTGTATGATGTGCGGCCTCGGCGTATTAGGCTGTACCGGAGTTAAATTCTTGTTTATCTCTATTATCAGTTCTAGCACATGCAAAACTCTATAAGCTTTAAAACTATTATAATTCGGATTTATTTAGCTCAGTTTGTTAGATCTTCCGTTTAATGTCACTCCTATACATTACTGCACTTTTACTTTTACTGTTTTCGCACTTTCCTCTTATTTCCACCCACTCTGTTCGCCTTAAACGGACTTAAATGTTGGAGCAGTTGTAAACACACCTAAACACCATGTCAGTAACCCCCAATTATCGGCACGGACATTTGTGAACAAGAAAGTGCATAGCGAGTGAATATGTGTGAAAACAAAGAAACGAGGATAACCAAATGGGAATGCATGGGGACTAATCCACCTCAATAAAAGGATCTTAAAAGTTCCTAAAGGAACAGCTTAAATTCCAATGGAGTGAAATGCTATTATTATTATATTCTTCTTCTTCTTCTTCTTCTTCTTAATCATAAGCCTTGTTTACCATTAGGTGTAAGGCGAGTGTAGCTTTACTCTTGCTTTCTGCATATTTCCCTCCATTTCTTTCTGTTTTCTGTTTTTTGTTTTATTCCTTCCCATGCTATTCCTTTTTTCTCTGCTTCTTCTCTTATCCCATCATTCCATGTTTTCCTCGGTCTTCCTTTTTTGTTTTTTTCCTTGTGTTTTCGCTTCATATATTTTTCTTGTAAGTCTATCTTCACTCATACGGCATATATGTCCAAACCATCTTAGTTGACCCTCTATCATTTTGTCATATATAGGTGTTATCTTGAGTTGTTGTCTATGTGTTCCGTTTCTGATTCTGTCTCTTCTTGTTTTGTTCTCAATTTTTCTCAGAAACCTCATATCTATAGCATTTATTCTTGATTTGTGCTTGTCCGTGACTGTCCATGCTTCGCTCCCATATAAGATTGCCGGTCTGACTACCTACTTAAATGTTTGTAACTGCAATTACGATTTGATCGTATTGACTGAATCGGGTCTAAATAGTTCGATATACGACTCTGAAATTTTTCCACCTAATTATTCTGTATTCCGTAAAGACAGAAATGCTGAATTAACTGGGAAATCAAAACTGGGAGGTGTTCTTGTTGCTGTAGATAACAAATATCAGGCGAATGCAGTGGAAATATTCGATTCCAAAACTGAAGCCTTGTTACTAAA